>ML809794.1:0-35620 GCA_009831015.1 Picea engelmannii | reverse complement strand
CACCAATATCCACCTGAATCAAAAATCCACTATTCCATGCCACTTTTTAGGGAATTTTTGGGTAGAAGGAAAAGTGATCCCAAATCACAAAACTGGAAAAAATTGACATTTTGAATACTCATAAAGATAGACAACTTTGGTTTAGTGAATTTTTTCCAGAAGTGCATAGATTGAGAGATAGTCATTTTTTCTAAAAATTTCAAGTCTGGAAAAAAATTGTAAAAAGGACAAATGTCATGTCCCCATTTCTGGGTTCCCCTATTTTGCAGTAGAAGGATGTTTGTGGCTTGTCAGTGAAGAAAAATGGAATCAAAAGGGGTCAGTTAATGTCACTTAGTTAGGATATTTTATGTTTTTAAAGTGACATTAAGGAAATAAAGTAACATCAGATTAATAAGTTACTTAAACATTATTAAAGTAACTTTTAATCTTAAAGTGAAAGTAAAAGGGGAATGAGGGTCATATTTTATTTAGTCAAAAGGGGAATAAGGTGTCATATTTGATTTGGTCAAAAAGGAAAATTTTTAGAAGGCATGGAAAAAGGATAAAATGAGGGGTAGAGCCTCACTTTGAATTATGATTTGATCTCTCATTTTGGAGTGTTATTGCAGCCATTGTTTTGTTAGGGTTTAGCAAAACCCTTCCGCCATTGCAGTTTAGTTTTGGTGGTGCAATATCCACCCTAGCTAGACAAGAGAGGGATACATCTAGGATTTCCATTGGAGCTTCAATTTGGGGTTTGGTTTTCAAAAGATGAGGGTCCCGTGAGGTCTCGTTTTGAGGTCATAATTCTCATTAAGTTGGTAACTATGATTAGGATGTCAGTATAGAGGAGGTCAAGATTTACTCTATATGGAAGGACAAACTCGATTTCAGTCTTGGATTTACAAATTTATACTTCATTGAGACACCTTCACAGGGGAGGATTCAGGATAGTGGCTTCAGCCCCTTCAAGGAGTTCAGTTTGGGGTTATATGAGAGGAGGATGCAGGAGGGGAACATTGTTCTGACGATGATGATCAGAGTGGTGCAATGTAAGAATGGTGGTACCTTTCCGGTATTAGTTTGGGACCCCAAGATCACATTGTCTGATAGTTCAGTTAGAGATGGTTTTGACTTCCCAGAGTTTACTTTTGGGAGAATTAGGAGTGGTTTCTTAAAGGAGTGGTATTTCGAGGAGTTGAGAAATTTTATGCATCTTATGATATCCTGGCTTATCAGGAGAATTCATATGGGTTCTTGTATGAGCACCTTGCATATAAATACTAGGAGCAGAGAGTGTTCCACATTGTCTAGGAAGATCCGAGAGAGGTTTGCATGGAGAGACCTCATGCATATTGTAGGGGAGTATACGACTTGTCAGTAGGAAAGGTCAGGGCATACTCATTCCACAGGTTGGATGTAGTTTTTGGCCATCTCTGGGTTAGAGTGGGAGATCATGTGGACAGATTGCATCTCATATTTACCAAGGGTACGACCGATAGTATGACTTCGGTGATTGACCAATTCATGCACTTTCTAGCGATATCTTTTGAGTATGGGGCAGCACAAATGATAGAGTCATCTAGTGAAGGGATCTATAGTGTCCATGAGTAGCCCAAATTCATATCTAGTGACCAGGACATACTTCCTTTTTCGATATTCAGTATCGGGAATGACAGTGGATTTGCAGGCCGTGACTTCACATGGATGCCTATGCTAGCTATTATCCATGATAGTAGGTTCAACCCTTACAGGAATATCAGCATGGAGTTACAGGAGAGGGAGATGCAGAGTGGGATAGATGCTTGGACAACTATGATTAGAGTGGCACAACATGATCATGGTGATTTCTTTCTGAGGATAGCTTGGGACCTTAGGATTTCAATAGGAGACAATGCAATAGTTGACATGGAGGCGAGAGCTAGCTGTTACCTTCATGAGATTGGTTCCCTAACAGAAAAGTTACTTGATGGGTTGATAGATTTTTTATAGTGCCAAGTGGACTTACTTGTTGGTGGTTTTCAAAAGGCCTCTTATGTCAATACCTTACCATACCATGCCTTGAGCGGAGGATTCTTCACATCTTATTGGGTGGTTTAGGATCCTAGTATCATTTTTAGTTTTAGTCTAGATCAGTCGATGAATCATCAGGTCAAGATGGCATTGCTTGAGGAAAAGCAATCTTTGAGAAGGGAGAATTTATCATGTCCTCATTTTTGGGTTCCCTTGTTTTGTAGTAGAAGGACGTCTATGGCTTTTCAGTGAAGAAAAAGTGAAACAAAAGGGGTTAGTTAATTCACTTAGTTAGGAGATGTTATGTTTTTAAAGTGACATTAAGGAAATAAAGTAACTTTATATTAATAAGTTACTTAAACATTATTTAAGTGGCTTTTAATCTTAAAGTGAAATTAAAAGGGGAATGAGGGTCATATNAGTTAATTCACTTAGTTAGGAGATGTTATGTTTTTAAAGTGACATTAAGGAAATAAAGTAACTTTATATTAATAAGTTACTTAAACATTATTTAAGTGGCTTTTAATCTTAAAGTGAAATTAAAAGGGGAATGAGGGTCATATTTGATTTAGTCAAAAGGGGAATAAGGGGTCATATTTGATTTGGTCAAAAAGGAAAAGTTCTAGAAGGAATGGAAAAGGGATAAAAGGAGGGGTAGAGTCTCACTTTGAATTATGATTTGATATCTCATTTTGGAGTGCTCTCGGAGCCATTGTTTCGTTAGGGTTTATAAAAACCCTTCCACCATTGCAGTTTAGTTTCGGTGGTGCAATATCCACCCTTTCTAGACAAGAGGGGAATCCATCCAGGATTTCCATTGGAGCTTCAATTTGGGGTTTGGTTTTCAATTGGAGGTAGATCGACTTGCACCGAAGATTATACGAAAATTTTCAAAGGATGTTGATCCCAGTTTTTGTAGGTACAGGAAATTTTTGGGATGCTTATCAACAAATTCCTCATTGGTTGAATATGAGGGTCTTGCAATGCCCTGCCAGTTGCCTAGGTTTTTTCCTGTAAAGAACTTTGCAGACTGAAATTGTTGCAGGAGGGTTTCTAAAGGTGTTCTTGTTGGTTGAACGCCAGTAGTCCCATGAGGCGCTTCTTGATGCCTAGCCTCATCCCACAAGGCACTACTTGAAACCTATCCTATTCCCGCAAGGACCTATTGCATCCAGCCATTTTGGGTCAGATCTGTGCAACGCGTTGTTGGGAGAGTCTTCGAGCATCTTTGATGAGATAGTGGCATCGTTTCCAAGTTTTAGGTTTTGATTTTTTTTAACTAATGTATTATAGTTGCTACATTACCCATTAGTTAACTTATTTTTGTATCAGATTCCATGCATAATAAAATTCCACAAATTGTATCTTCTATTCCTGGTGTATTTAACTTGCATACTAAATGTTTAACAAAATGCCTATAAGTACCATACATGACAAGTGTTTGTCAGAAATCATCAATGAGTTTATATCATAAAAAAAAAAGGTAATGCAAATATTTTGCAAAGACACAACCAAAAATATTACAATTGGACAACAAACTAATATCTATCCTATCTCTAGTCAGGGATATTACAACAAAGTTGCAGATTCCATATTGTTGTAGAATCTTACTAGACTGACAGATGGAGAATTTGAAGGTTGTTGTGTGTTCAAAATTATGATTATTATCAGAGCCCAACATAAAAACTTTCTTTTTTCTTGATATATTTTCTTCTGCAATTGACAGAAGTTGTCCTTTCAGTAAAATTGCACGAGTGGAGAAAATGCACAAATGGGGTGAAAGTGGATTTTTTAGGAAGCCGTGACTTTCAGAGAGATCAAATTGAGGCATAAGAATAGTCATTGGAAAGTTGATGTAGAGGAGAATAACCTAAGATTATTAGAATTTGGAGAATTATGATACTACTCTTCGTGAATTGAGAAGAAGAAGCACAAGTAGCATTAATTGACAAAGAATTATAATATGTATAATTCTAACAAAAATGGTTTCTTGCACATTTTGAAGAATTAAGGGTATAATATATCAATTCAAGCCTTGGAATTAGATATCATATTCATAGAGGATGCACAGAGAGCCTGCAGTCACAAGAGAGAAGCCAAAGGTCAAAATATTAGGTGGGTAATGATGAAACACAATCCAATGGACATAGAAGTGGAGCGGAACCAACGAATTGGTAGAGACTATGAGAAGCCTCATAATGGAAGTATAGAGTTATAGAGATGACAATGAGAGGATAATGAGAGAAAAAGAAGAGAAAAATCAAATAAATTCTCAAATGATGCAAATCCTAAATCAGTTGCAGAACCAAGCAAAGAATGGATCGGGCTCAAGGAATGAGGAAGAATTTAGATATCATGAAAGAATATATAACTATAGAATATCTAGTCATTCAAGACATGCTAGTAGAACTCAGAGACATCACTCACCTCCTTACTCAGCTAGAAAGTTTTGTGCATCTAAAGATTCAAGGAGAAGTCTAGAAGTGTCTCTTGTTAGACATCAAAGAAGAATATATGGGTTGGACAGTTTGCAAGGAGAACTTAAGAAGATTAATCCACCATCCTTTGATGGTGAAAGAGAATGAGAAGATGATGTTGAAGCTCGGTTTCTTGTAATCAAGAAGTATTTCCAACTGCACAACTACACGTATAACCTAGAATTTAGTATTGTCGCATACCATTTGCATGGAAAATATGTTATGTGGTGGGATCAGTTGAAGCAAGTTGAGCTCATTAATGAGAGGAGGATTACTTGGAAGAAATTCAAGAAATATTTTCAGGAGGAGTATATTTCAAAGCACTATTATGACAAGAAAATACAAGAGTTCTTTGAACTCATGTTGGGGACCATGACCATGGGAAAATAGGAAAAGAAGTTCTTGGGATTGTTACAGTATGTGGGGTTTATGAAGGATGAAAAGGTGAAGATACATAGGTTTCTGAGTGGAATTCCATCTTTCTATAAAGATAAGATTCAATATGATGAGCCCAGAACTTTGATAGATGCCATTAGAAAGGATAAGTACTTGTATAAGAAAGGTAAAGGCAGAGAATATTTGCAGAAGTATTGGAAGTACAAGAAGAAGGAGAAATCTTATCAGAGAATGAAAGGATTCAAACCTTCTTTCAACATAAGCAGTCATAATACAAATTAGCAAGATCAATATTCTAAGAATGAATCCAATAGGGAAGACTCATTGGGAAAAAGGGGAAGACCACCAACCAAATGTTTGGGATGCAAAGAAGATGACATGTACAAATATTTCCCTCATAGAGAATACAAGATGACAACATTGCACAACATCCAAGAGGCTACTACAATAGAATACATGGTAAAAACTATTCCAAGAATATATGCAATCTTGGATGATCGAAAAGAAGAACACCAATCCCATATGATTGAGGTGGAAGGTAAGATCATTAATCGGTTTGTTTCTATTTTAATTGATTCAAGAACAAGACATAGTTACATTGATCCTAAAGTAGCAGACATATTTCATTTGAAGAAAAGTGATCTTGAAAAATCAGGTTTGGTTCAGCTAGCCATTGGAACCAAAATAAAGATCAATGAGACACTAAGAGGCTTTCCAGTAAATATGAATGGAGTGAATACTAGTAATGGTCTGAATATCATACCATTAGGATCCTATGACATCCTGATTGGAATGGACTAGTTCGAAAAGAATTATGTTGTCTTAGATTTCCATAACAAGACATTTACATGTCTTGATGAAGAAGGAAAATAGAGTATTGTGAAAGGAATTGCAAGACCTGTTTATATCAGGGAGATTCCATCCTTACAGTTGAATAGGTGTTTTAGAAAAGGATGTCAATTCTATGTATCTCACGTGGAGGATCCAAAACAATACCAAAGGGCCAACTCTTGAAGATTATTCAGTATTGCAAGAGTTTGAAGATTGACGCAAACGTGCCAGCCAGGGGCACGTCCGCTCACACAGTACCTTCCTCTCTTCTTGGCCCAAAGAACTCAAAGGTTTTCCTAATTCCCTATCGGGAATCTTCCTACCCACAGATTCTCTTCATTGCGCGATCCTCTTCCTTAACTTCTCGGAGGATCGGAACTCGCGACTTCGCGAGTCCAACAGTCAAGCGCTACACCCTCGGATCCCCGAGACCTGATGGTCAGTAACCTCGCTGACTTCTCCCTGAGGGATTTCGCTACTCGTGATACCAAACTTTTGGTTCTCCAACCTCCGATACCCGAGGTACCGAAACTCCGATGTGCATGTGTGACTTGACCCGTCCACACCTGTCACTTCTCTCAGGACTTCCATGCTATCGCTACCTCGGCCCCTCGTGAATTCTCTACTCGCGAGGTTGAATAACTTCCCCGTCAACTTCTGAGGTCCGAGGTGCTGAAACTCACGACCTCGCTCCCTCGTGAATTCGTGATTTTCGTGGCCAAGTCCTCGAGCCTTTTCTCGTGAGGCTCCAATGCACGAGCCCACGTGCAGATCCAACGGTCCTCCCACGATCTAGATCCAACGGCTATTCACCTTCTCGCTCCTCGCGTCCTCGTGACTTGGGATACCCAATACTTGGGCTCTCACCCTGTGAGCTCCTGAGTTCACGAAATCCTTAGATCTCCTCCACCTGTCCTTCTCAGATGGACGGCTCCTAGCCTCCTCTCCACTTTGTGCCTCGTGTCCTCGCATTTCGTGACTTTTAACACCAATCTCTCAACCCTTCCTCTTACGAGTTCCCGAGATGCGAGGTGCCACCTGTCCACTGGCCAACTCCTGTGGATCCACTCTATCCTCGGAGTAGTCGAGATATCACTTCTCGCAATCTCGTGACTCTCCTTACCAATCTTAGGACACTTTCCTCACGAGGTCCCGATAGGCGATCTCGTGAACAATCCAACGGCCCTGACCGACTTAGATCAGCGGTGTTGTCCCTCCTGAGCTTTAAATCCTTTCCACGCCTGCGCTGAAACTACCTTGCACCTCTCGGAGATCCCACGACTCTCGGAACTTCGTGAAAACTCTTCCAAAGATCTCGTCCGTCCGTTCTCCCCTTGAGGATTCTACGAAATAAAGCAGTGTCTCTCCACGAGACTCGTTTGCTCGCTCGCCAACCTGCAACGCTTTCCTCCAAATTCCAATAGCAACTTCCCTGCACTTAGTCTTCAGGGAGTTCAAAGGTCTATTCCTCCTGAGCTTTTCCACTCTAATTCTTTCAGAGGGACTTGCACGCGCTCCTCGCGGCGATCATTCAACAACTCTCAAGTGTTGAATCCCTTCGACTCTGCGCAACTCCTGCAGTAGCAGTCTTTGATTCCCTTTACTCAGATTCACAACTGAGACTTCTTCTTCAGCCTACGCACTCCTTGCACAGCTTCAACAACCCACTTCCACTTCTGGGCGAATGAGAACAAAAGTTAAACTACTGAGCCCTCATCAACGCACTCCTTGCGGATGACCTCAACTGCACCCTTTACAGGAATCTCCTGGCTCAGATAGAGAAACAATTGAACCTCATTCTCTCTCCCTTTCAGACTTCAGTTTGAAACATGAAATCATATGCACAGCATATACAAAGCAAATTCATAACAAGAAAATAAACATTCATGAGCATAACATCAGTACACAGAGGAAACAACACAAACCATGAGCTTGAATCAAAGCTTCCTTCTATTAATTCAAATGCATGTACATGGGTGTTCTTCATACAATATTCTCTGCTTGCTCTTCTCTTCTTCTGAATGCTTCCATTATGTTACAATGGTACAATGAGGGTGTCTGTATCTGTTTTCCCTCTCGGACTCTAAACTATCAAATCTAGAATTAAAAATCCTATCTACCATCATTAACTAAATTAAATTCTGGCTATCTACCAAAGGATGAGAGCTTAAGGGCTCAAGGTCCAATACAATATACAAATGTGCCTTCATAAATGGTTCATTAAAGACTTGCGCTACAATCCAAAAGCACTTCAAAAATTTGGGTTTGTTTATCCAGCTGATCTTCGCTTGATGTGTTGGCTCGCTTAATGAGTTGGTGATGCTCCTGCATCATACTCCTCGACTTGAAAACTTTCATGGGCTCCTGTCCATGAGCTCCTGCACAGTCTGTCCATGCTTTTGAATCACTTCTTCTGTCTCCCAGCTGGCATCTTCCACTGGATGGTTTTTCCATTTAACCAAATACTCAAAGTATTTCTTCCGCCTGGTCTTTTTTCTCACTCTCTTGTCAAGTATATGCTCCATCTGTGGCTTTTCTAAAATCGGCATCTGCTTCTGCCACTGGATTTCTGGTTGTTCATCACTTTCATCTCCTGCTTCCTCAGCCTTATAGGGATATAAGTCTGAGACATTGAATGTCGGAGATATTCCGATCTCATCCGGCAATTCAATCTCATAAGAATTTTCTCCCAATTTCTTTAGGACTCTGCATGACCCAATTTTCTTCATTTTCAGCTTGTTGTATGTTCCCCTTGGGAACCTTTCCTTCCTCAGATGTGCCAGAACTAGATCACCAACTTCAAACTGAAGTTGTCTCCGATGTTGATCCGCTCTGTGCTTATATTCCTGGTTTGATTCCAGCAATCGCTCCTTCACCCTACTGTGAAGTTCTTCCATCGCTTCTACGAATTCTTCAGCGCTTGCACTCTTGGTTATTATCTGCTCTGAATCCCTCAATTCAGATACTCCTCTTGGTTGCCTGCCATATACAATCTCAAATGGACTTTTGCCTGTGCTCCTGTTCACTGAGTCGTTGTATGCAAACTTTGCCTGTGGCAACACATTGTCCCAACTGCTATGGTGCTCTGTCACCAAGCTTCTTAATAAGTCTCATAGACTTCTATTTACCACTTCTATTTGCCCATCCATCTGAGGATGATAAGCAGAACTAAACATCAAATTAGTCCCCAGCTTCTTCCACAATGTTCTCCAGAAATTTCCAATGAATTTTGTATCCATGTCTGATACTATGCTTCTGGGTAACCCGTGAAGTCTAACGATCTCCTTGAAAAACAAATTTGCAATATGAGTCGCATCGTTGGTCTTCTGACATGGGATAAAATGTGCCATTTTTGAAAACCTGTCAACCACCACAAAGATCAAATCATGTCCTCTTTGCATCCTAGGCAATCCCAATACGAAATCCATGCTGATTTCATCCCACGTCCTTTCGAGTATGGGTAAAGGTTGATAGAATCCCGCATTCTGCTTCTTGCCTTTTGAATGCTAGCAAATTATGCACCTGTCAACAAACTTCTTGACTTTTGACCGCATCCCTGGCCAAAAGTATGCTTCGCTTAGCTTTGCAAATGTCTTGTCATGGCCAAAATGCCCTGCCAATCCACCACTGTACTTCTCTTTTAGCAGATTCTCCCTCATGGAGAAATTTGGAATGCATAATTGATTTCCTCTGAACAAAAGTCCATTTTGGATCATGTAATCTATCCATGGGCTTCTGTCTCTGAGAACTGGATTCTCAGTTGCTTCATATGCCTCTGCAAAATCTGCATCACCTGCATACATGTCCCTAAGATTTTCAAAACCCAATGTTTTGACTCGGAACTCCTGCAGCAACAAACACTTCCTGCTCAAAGCATCAGCCACTTTGTTAGCAGTACCTGAAATGTGTTTAATTACAAATGTAAAATTCTTCATATACTCTACCCATTTAGCATGTTTCTGATTCAAATTATCCTATTGAGTCACAAACTGTAATCCATGATTATAACTATACAGAACAAATTCCTTTGGGATCAAGTAATGCCTCCACTTCTTCAATGCCTGTATGATAGCATAAAATTCTTTATCATACGTGGAGTATTTCACTTTTGCCTCATCCAGCTTCTCGATGAAATATGCAATTGGTCTGTCCTCCTGGCTCAAGACCGCTCCTATGGCAAAGCCACTTGAATCACATTTCACCCAGAACACTTTCGTAAAATCTGGCAACACCAAAACCGGCTTTTCTATGATCTTTCGCTTCAACAGATTGAAGCTCTTCTCTGCCTCTTCAGTCCAATGAAAATATTTATGTCTTTTCTTGACAGTATCCATCATTGTTGCGCTAATTCCACTGAAATTCCTGATGAATTTTCTGTAGAAACTAGCTAAACCATGAAAACTTCTCACCACGAATACATTTCTCGATGATGGCCAATTCTTAATTACCTCCACTTTATCCGGATCCATCCTCAACTCATTAGCTGAAATAACAAAACCCAAGTAAATGAGTTATGTCTTCATAAATGAGGACTTCTTCACGTTAATCAACAGCTTCTCCTGCTATAGCTTCTTCATCACTATATCCAAATGCTTCAAGTGTTCTGCCACTGATTTACTGAAAATCAGTATATCATCCAAATACACAATGACAAACTTCCCAATGAATTCCCGTAGGACTTCACTCATCAACCTCATAAAGGTACTTGGCGCATTTGTCAAGCCAAATGGCATAACTAGCCATTCATACAATCCTTCGTTTGTCTTGAAGGTTGTCTTCCACTCATCACCTTCTCTCATGCGAATCTGGTGA
Organism: Picea engelmannii; assembly: GCA_009831015.1. Lineage (NCBI taxonomy): Eukaryota > Viridiplantae > Streptophyta > Pinopsida > Pinales > Pinaceae > Picea > Picea engelmannii. Next base: position 25,109 of record ML809794.1, on the reverse strand, counting down.
TATCCGCTTTTCAAATCAATTTTTGAAAAAAAAAATTCCCCACTCAGGCAATCCATCAGATCATCCATTCTCGACAATGGGAATCTATACCTGATAGTTATCTTATTGATGGCTCTTGAATTAGTGCACATCCTCCAGCCTCCGTCTTTCTTCGGACTGAGTACTGTTGGAACAGCACATGGACTCAATCTTTCCCTAACCAAACCTTTGTCCAACAAATCCTGGACCTGTATTTTAACCTCTTCATTCTCTTGTGGTGTCAATCTGTACGTGGCTTTATTTGGTAAACTAGCTCCTGGTATGAGGTCTATATGATGACTCACACTCCTCATCGGTGGCAACGAATGAGGTAATTTGTCTACCACAATGTCAGTGAACTCTTCCAGTAGTTCCTGAATTTCTTCCGGAAAATCATCCACTCTTGTGCTGGTCAAAACGATTTTTGGTTTCCTGACCACAAAGAATTGTGTATCTTCCTTCTTCTTTACTTCTGCCAGAAGTTCCTTCCCACTCATGAGAAGTACAGTATTCCTCGGTTCTGGTTTTACTTCTTTATCTTTAATTGGAAATAGCATATGTGTTCTCCCATTCTTCTCCAATGTATACGTATTCATCTTCCCATCATGAATTACGTTCCTTTCATATTGCCATGGTCTGCCTAGCAATAAATGACATACATCCATAGGAATAACATCACAGAGTATTTTATCATTATATCCTCCTATCTTGATCTCAACTAAGAACTGTTTGGTGACATTTACCTGATGTCCCTTCTGTAGCCATGAAACTTTGTATGGACTCGGGTGATCAGTTGTCTCCAGCTCTAGTTTCTCCACCATCTCGGTCGAAACGAGATTATCCGTGCTTCTGCTATCCATGATGACCTTGCATTTCTTGTCATTGGTCTTACATGTGGTTCTGAAAAGTCTGTTTCTTTGAGGTGTGTCCTCCACCTCCTTCTTGGGTGTTAATATAACCTTACGCATCATCAATGACCTTCCGTCTTCTGCGTCTTCTGCTTCAGCATCTCGCCTCTGTGCCTCGGCGATGTGAGCTTCTCCTCCATCCTTCTTCCTATCTGGATAGTCAACTGCCTTGTGCCCATTCTTCCCACACGTGAAGCATGTGATGACTCTACCTCTGCCTCTTCCTCTACCTCTGGTACGAGGAAATGTGTTATTATCAGCGTATCCTCCACTCTGTTCTGTCTGTTGCCTTCGTTGTTCAGTGTGTTGGCTTCGCTGTGAACTTCCACCTCTTTATTTTCTAGTCTGAGGCTTCTTCCAGTCATCCTTGGATTTCTGGAACCTATCTTGGGAAACTGACTTACCTTTTGGCTGTCTCCTACCTCGGCCTCGCTGTCCTGGCTTACGGCTTAGCTTCTCTTCATCTTTCAACGCCATCTGATACACATCCTCCACCGTTCTGATGGTTTTCATACTCATCTCATCCTGGATATCGTATCTTAAGCCATTCATATACCTGGCAACTTTTTCATCATCGATCTCCCGATGACCTGCTCTGATATTGAGCTTGCAGAATTCCTCAATATACTCCTTTACTGTCATCAACTTCTGTCTCAGGTTCTGCATTCTTCTGAACAGTGTGATTTGATAATCCCTTGGGATGAACTTTGCCTTCATCTTCGCAATCATTCGATCCCAACTTTTAATCTTTTGCTTGCCTTTGCTGCGTCTATCTGCTTGAAGCTCGTCCCACCATAATGTTGTGTGTCCTTTAAATTTTGTGACAGCATGCCTGACCTTATTATCCTCTTCGATATCCTCATAATCGAAGTAAGTGTCAAGAGCTCGGATCCATTCCAATAGCTCTTCTGCGTCCAGATTCCCTTCATAGACTGGAATATCCATATTTGTCTTTGAACTCATCTGGGTGATAGCTTTAATTAACCGCTCAGTTGATGCATCTTCGGCTGCAACTTCCTCCTCTCGTTCAGCCTCAATCTCGCTCTCGGAATCGCTCAGATCCCCTGCACCAGTTGTGCATCTCTATGTTGTCTCCATCTCCTTGAGTCTTGCTCGGAGATCTCTCATCTGCCTCTCCATTTCTGGATTTCCTACCGGCCTGCCTCTTCTTCGCACCTCCCTATCTTCTGGGTCAGGTGATTGTCTTTCTCTTCTAGGTGGCATGGTGTATTCTCCCTCTCTGCTATATAAAGCAAATAATTTCTTTCTCTGATACCACTCTGACGCAAACACGCCAGCCAGGGGCACATCCACTCACACAGGACCTTCCTCTCTTCTCGGCCCGAAGAACTCAAAGGTTCTTTTAATTCCCTATCGGGAATCTTCCTACCCACAGATTCTCTTCGTCGCGCGATCCTCTTCCTTAACTTCTCGGAGGATCGAAACTCACGACTTTGCGAGTCCAATAGTCGAGTGCTACACCCTCGGATCCCCGAGACCCGATGGTCAGTCAACTCGCTGACTTCTCCCTAAGGGATTTCGCTACTCGCGACCTCGCTACTCGCGATACCAAAATTTTGGTTCTCCAACCTTCGATACCCGAGGTACCGAAACTCTGATGCGCACGTGTGACTTGAGCCGTCCACACCCGTCACTTCTTTCGGGACTTCCACGCTATCGCTACCTCGCCCCCTCGCGACTTCACTACTCGCGAGGTTGAATAACTTCCCCGTCAACTTCTGAAGTTCGAGGTGTCGAAACTCGTGACCTCGCTCCCTCGTGACTTCGCAATTTCTATGGCCAAGTCCTCGAGCCTTTTCTCACGAGGCTCCGATGCACGAGCCCACATGCAGATCCAACGGTCCTCCCGCAATCTAGATCCAATGGCTATTCACCTTCTCGCTCCTCGCGTCCTCGTGACTTGGGATACCCAATACTTGGGCTCTCACCCTGCGAGCTCCTGAGTTCGTGAAATCCTTAGATCTCCTCCACCTGTCCTTCTCAGATGGACAGCTCCTAGCCTCCTCGCCACTTCGTGCCTCGTGTCCTCGTGTTTCCCGACTTTTAACGCCAATCTCTCAACCCTTCCTCTTACAAGTTCTCGAGATGCGAGGTGCCACCTGTCCACTTTCCAACTTCTGTGGATCCACTCTATCCTTGGAGTAGTCGAGATATCGCTTCTCGCAATCTCGCAACTCTCCTTACCAATCTTAGGACACTTTCCTCATGAGGTCCCTATAGGCGATCTCGTGAACAATCCAACAGCCCTGACTGACTTAGATCAACGGTGTTGTCCCTCCTGAGCTTTAAATCCTTTCCACGCCTGAGCTACAACTACCTTGAACCTCTGGGAGATCCCACGACTCTTGGAACTTCGTGAAAACTCTTCCAAAGATCTCGTCTGTCTGTTCTCCCCTTGAGGATTCTGTGAAATAAAGCAGTGTCTCTCCACGAGACTCGTTTTCTCGCTCGCCAACCTGCAACGCTTTCCTCTGAATTCCAACAGCAACTTCCCTGCACTTAGTCTTCAGGGAGTTCAAAGGTCTATTCCTCCTGAGCTTTTCCACTCTGATTCTTTCAGAGGGACTTGCACGCGCTCCTCGCGGCGATCGTTCAACAACTCTCAAGTGTTGAATCCCTTCGACTCTACGCAACTCTTGCAACAGCAGTCTTTGATTCCCTTTACTCAGATTCACAACTGAGACTTCTTCTTCAGCCTGCGCACTCCTTGCACGGCTTCAACAACCCACTTCCACTTCTGGGCGAATGAGAACAAAAGTTAAACTATTGAGCCCTCATCAACGCACTCCTTGCAAATGACCTCAACTACACCCTTTGCAGGAATCTCCTGGCTCAGATAGAGAAACAATTGAACCTCATTCTCTCTCCCTTTCAGACTTCAGTTTGAAACATGAAATCATATGCACATCATATACAAAGAAAATGCATAACAAGAAAACAAACATTCATGAGCATAACATCAGTACACAGAGGAAACAACACAAACCATGAGCTTGAATCAAAGCTTCCTTCTATTAATTCAAATGCTTGTACATGGGTGTTCTTCATACAATATTCTTTGCTTTCTCTTCTCTTCTTCTGAATGATTCCATTATGTTACAATGGTACAATGAGGGTGTCTATATCTGTTTTCCCTCTCGGACTCTAAACTATCAAATCTAGAATTAAAAATCCTATCTACCAGCATTAACTAAATGAAATGTCGACTATCTACCAAAGGACGAGAGCTTAAGGGCTCAAGGTCCAATACAATATACAAATGTGCCTTCATAAATGGCTCATTAAAGACTTGCGCTACAATCCCAAAGCACTTCAAAAATTTGGGTTTGTTTATCGAGATGATCTCCGCTTGATGTGTTGGCTCGCTTGATGAGTTGGCGATGCTCCTGCATCAAAGATGTATTCCAAGAAATACCAAGATTACCACCAAAGAGGGATATATATTTCTCTATTAATTTAGTACCAAGAGTTTCCCAAATATCAAAAACACCTTACAAAATGAGTACACTAGAATTAAAAGAACTCCAAATGCAGCTAGAAGTATTATTGAAGAAATGGTACATACACCCAAGTGTTTCACCTTGGAGAGCATCAATACTCTTTGTTAAAAATAAGGATGGAACATTAGGTTTGTGTATTGACTTTAGACAACTGAATAAAGGCACTTTGAAGAACAAATACCCTATACCCATAATTGATAATCTCTTTGATCAGCTAAGAGGAACAAAAATATTTTCAAAGATAGACTTGAGATTAGGAAGAAGACATCAATAAGACAACTTTTAGAACTAGGTATGGGCATTATGAATTTGTACTGGTGTCATTTAGACTAACCAATGCACCAGATATTTTTATGTGTTTAATGAATGGAAAATTTATAAATTATTTGGATAAGTCTATCATTATGTTCTTGGATGACATACTTATCTATTCTAAGTCAGAAGAAGAGTATGAACATCACTTGGAGTTGGTGCTGCAAGTTCTAAGGGAATATCAATTGTATTGCCAAGCTAAGCAAGTGTTATTTTTACCAAGAGTAGATCCATTATTTGGGGAACATTTTTTGAAAAGAAGGTATGCCAGTAGATCCAGAGATATTGAAGCCATTAGAGGATGGCCAACACCAAGGAATGTTTCAAAAGTCATATCTTTCATGGAATTAACAGGATATTACAGAAGATTTATAGCAGGGTTCTCTAAGATTACTCATTCCATCACTTATTTACAAAAGAATGGAATTAAATTTGAATCAATGACGGAGTGTGAGGAAAATTTTAATTTGTAGAGAGAATTACTTACTAGTGCACCTATTTTGAAGATTGTTGACCCAAATTAGAATTTTTGTGGTATGTACAGATGCATGCAAAGAAGGGCTTGGTGGAGTCCTCACTCAGAATGGACATGTCATTAATTATGAATCCAGAAAGCTTAAAGAACATGAGATGAATTATACCACTCATGATTTGGATCTTGCTACAATAATTTATGCATTGAAAATGTGGAGGCATTATTTAATAGGGAAGAAATTTTAATTAAGGACAGGCCATAGTGATCTGAAATATATTTTTGAGCAACCAAATTTAAATGCCAAGAAGACAAGATGGATGGAATTTTTAAGTGAGTATGACTTTGACATCAAACATATCAAATGAAAAGAAAATAAAGTTTTTAATGCACTCAATAGAAGAGTACATCTCATGTATTCTACAACCATTTGTATGCATAGTTGATATTTAAAGAGAAGAATTTTAGATGTTGTTACAAACTAGCATTAACTATAGGTAAAAGAATACTTACAGTAAGAAAATGTACAACATAAATTTAAAGGATACGAGATGAAAGAAGATGGGTTGCTTATGCATAAAAACAAAATTTATGTTCCTAGTTTTGAAGAACTTAGGAATTTGGTATCAAAAGAAAAGCATATTGTTCCATATGTCAAACATCCTAGTTACCGGAAAATAATTGCCACAATAAGAAGTCAATACTTTTGGCCAAGAGTGAAGAAGGATGTTCTTGATTACACTGTCATATGTATGGAATGACAGAGAATGAAAGTTGAGCATAGACACCCAGTGGGTGGGTTTTCTACAGCCATTTCCAATTCCAAAGAAGAAATGGGAAGTGGTAACCATCGATTTTATTACTAAATTTCTCAGAACAACGAGGAAACATGATTCAATAATGGCAGTGGTGGATAAATTGGCAAAGGATACTCATTTTGTTCCCATACAAATGACTCATACAACAACTAATATTGCAGAAATTTGCAAGAGGGAAATTGTTAGGTTGCATGGAATACCTAAGGCAATTGTTTCAAACAAAGATAAAAAGTTAAATTCAATCTTTTGAAGAGGATTATTTAAAGAATTTGGTACAAATACAAATTTTAGTATAGCATACCATCCACAGTCGGATAGGAAAACAGAGAGAGTCAACCAAATGATTAAAGACATGTTGAGAATGTATGTGATTAAGTGGGAATATTATTTGCATTTGGTTGAGTTTTACTACAATAATGGGTATTAATCTTCATTGAAGATAATCTCATTTGAAGTTTTGTATGGTAGAAAATGCAATACTCCAATGAGTTGGAACAACCCAACACACAGAGTAGTACTTGGGATAGAATTGCTTAAGGATATGGAAGACCAAATGGTTAAAAATAAGTAAAATTTGAAAGCAACACAAGATAGACAGAATAGTTATGCAGATAAGAACATGATAGCTAGAGAATTTAAAGTGGTAGAGAATTTGTTTTTGAAACTGAATCCCAAGAAGAGCTCATTAAATTCGGGTAGTTGTACAAAGCTAGTAGCCAAATTCTGTGGTCCATTTGAGGTATTGACAGAATAGGGTCAGTTGCATACATGCTTGTATTTCCTGCTTCCATGAATGTGCATAATGTATTTCATGTCTCTTTGCTGAAAAAGTATGTGCACAATCCCAACCATGTTATTGATTGGAATTTGATTCAAGTGGAGCCAAAATGAGACTTTTAGGTCCATCCGGTGCGCATATTGGACAGGAAGGTCAAAGTTCTCTAGAATCAAGCCATAGGATTGGTAAATGTTCATTGGACCTGCCACGGTCTTGAAGATGCTACTTGGGAGCATGAGGATGCCATGTAGGAAGACTACTGACAAAGTTTTGAAGACTTTTGAAATTTTCATTTCTCTCTTTTGTATATGCAATGAGGACAGTGTCAAAATAAGGGGGAGGGGAATGTAATCCCCCGGTTTTGAGTCGGTGGATTAATAATGTATTTTTTTTATTTATGAAAGGTTGAAGTGCCTATAAAGTTGAAAATTCATAGTACCTAGAAATGTAATACTTTGAATATATAATAAAATACATTGTTGGCTACAAGAAAGACAAGGACAGAGATAGGGGTTTATGATTCCACGAGAGAGGGGGCTAAAGGGGATAAGCCTTTTAATTATATTTTAATTACCTATATTGGATTTAGTTGGGAAAAGTGGTTACATTAGTTTCTTGGGAAATCCATGTGGTGCTTTATTACATGTAATTATATAAACCCTTATTTTGGGTTGTTTGGGGGTTGGTCATTCATTGTTCCTCACTCATTTGGTTACTCATTTTCATTGTTACTCATTCCTCATTCATTCTTTCTCTTGGTATGGGCATGGAAAATGAATTATGAGAAGAGAAGAGTCATTTCTTGTTGGTTGTAAGTAACCTTTGACTACTCCAGAAAGGAATAGATGCTTCTGTGCATGAGAATGATGGCAGTTGTGAAAGAACTATCTACAACTTAAAATCCTTAGAGTTTTTAGCATTGTTATTTTCCAACCAATAACACTCGAGCCCTGGAAAAGAAGTGGAACAACCTGAGGGACTACATTGGAGAGAAAGGATTGCATTTCTTTGGGTTGTGCCAGCTAAAGAGGAAGAGAACTGGTAAAATACGATTTCTATGTGGTTGGGAAAACTGTGAGAGTTTGATAGCTAGTTGGGTGTGTTAGAGTCATTCACAACCCTGGCTCGGGGGTGACCTGTTGTTGAGAGTGAATGAACAATAGTGTCTATAGTTGGGTGGAACGTCTGACGTCTGCATCCAGTTAGTGAATGTTTATTTGAAAATATAAGTGCTCTCTATGTTTTATGTGTAATTTATATATTTTGTTGGGTATTATTTATCTCTAATATGTATTTATATCATGCATGTTTGCTATTAATATTGTACATGGTTGGTTAATCATTTGCTTTATAGTTTAGCATGTTCTTGTTAATTGTGTGTGCATGTATCAGGTTTCTTGATTTAAAGAATGGTAACAGAAATTTTAATTTTCCCAAGAAGCAAAATTTAGAGGTGTCTGGGTTGATGGGTACATTATAGATTAGTGTTGGAGAAAAATTTAGGGTTCGTTGGTGATGGGCACATCACATTTTGGTATTCATAGTTATTCCATAGTAATGTGGCCCATACTGGTGATCTGAGTATGTTACACCTTAGAAGACAAAAATAGTCTCGGAGAACAATTATCCATCCCTTCTTTGTGCTCCCACTCAGTGAGAAAAATAATATTTAGTAATGGTTGACCAAAGCTTCTTCATTCTCCCTCTCAATGAGAAGACTAATATTAGGGTAGAGTTGGATAAACCTTCCAGTTCTTCCTCAATGAGAATACGAGGAAGCATGAAACGACCCTTCCCCTTATAGTATAGATTAGAAATATTAATTCTACATTGATATGAAAACACATTAGTTTTAAATTCAAACAAATAAAATATTTGAGATTAAAAATTTAGACATCCCTCCCATATTCCCATATTTGAGATTAAAAATTTTGTGTTCCTTCCCATTGAAATTTTGAATTGAAATGTGTTCTCGTGATTAATAATAGCTAGTGACAGGAATCAAAAGTAATTTAGTAGAATAATCTAATGACTAGGAATGAATTGGAAAGGAATGGATTGGATGGAATGAAGTGACGCATCGTTTAGAGTTTAAAAGACTAGGTTATAATATTTATGACATTCTAAGTTTGTTTTGAGTGTCCAAATCACATCCTTTACAACAATACAAGGCTTTCAAATGTTTTTTGTGAACAAAAGTACTATGATTACTATTCATTTTTCTATGCTTTACTATCGAATATCAATGATAGGAAAGGAGATTCAATAGTATACATTTTAATTCTATTTTGGTGGTTATAATTAAAAATCATAGAACCACTTAACTAATGATTATAAATTAAAAAATATTAAGTTAATCACTTATCTTTAATAGTCTTATGAACCCCTTGGTGTATTACCTTAATGAATCACTATATTAATGAATATCTTCACTATTTTTCAAATTTGAAAATAAGAACCAAAAAATTGCTTAAACAAAGTTTTCATTATTTATTAGTATACAATTTCAAATTTCTAAAATAGGTGGAATGTTTATCACCTTACATAATCACCTTATTAATAAATATCTTCACTATTTTTCCAATTTGAAAATAAGAACCAAAAAATGCATAAACAAAGTTTTCATTATTTATTATTTATTAATATATAATTTCAAATTTCTAAAATAGGTGGAATGTTTAAAATTTGAGATGAAAATATCAAGTTGATCATTTATCTTTAATAGGCTTCTAAACCCCTTGATGTATCACTTTACATAGTCACCTTAATGAATCATTATACTAATGAATAGCCTCACTATTTTTCCAATTTTTCCAATTTGAAAATAAAAATAAAAATAAATGCCTAAACAAAGTTTGATTATTTATTAGTATACAATTTCAAATTTCCAAAATGGGTGGGATGTTTAAAATTTGAGATGGGTGGGATGTTTTCAAATTTCTAACATGGATGGGATGTTTAAAATTTGAGATGGGTGGGATGTTTGTAAATTGAAAGTGATTTTATTTTAATTTAAAAGAAATCAATGTTATATTAAATAATAACTAATTTGATGTTTTGAGAGATGAAATCTTAGGTTTTGACTTTGCAATTTCTGGAGGTGGTGATGAATATGACAGAGTTAACGTCACCTTTTGATTCTAGAGGGATTTAACTATAAAGGGTATGATGTTAGCATTGTCAAGGTTTAGGTACAGGATCAAATCTCGAGGTAAATGGATCTGGAGGCTGAAGTTGATTAGGTGGATTATGAAAGAGATTTGGGATGTGCAGAGGACATCTTTGTTTTCGATGTTGACTTTTCTCATGTGCAGAAGGCCAAGCGATCACTCCCCATGGGATCATCCAGGCCGTTGGATCTTCATTTAATCAGGGGATCAAGAGGAGTGAATTCCAAGGTGGAAGTGCATTCAAATATTGCATAAGTTAATCCTAGAGGCCCCAGTTTCAAGGGATTGGAGGATCTAGCGCATGAAGATGGTTATGAGCCTCGAGCTCAGTCCCATTCGCCTCATCTTTCATTTTTGCAGGATGGTGAGGTGCATTCTAAGGTTATTGCAAGCAGCGGTGAAGGTTTTCCAGTCCCTTCCATCCCTCAAAGGAAGTCGAATTCAAAGTGTTGGAAAAAAAGTAAATCGAGGAAAAAAATGGTGGTAGGGGACAACATTTCTATCAACGAGATCCCAGAGTTGATGAGAAGAACTGCATTTGGGCGCTTCTACTATAAGATAGTGTGCCTGAATAATATGGTTAAATGGATTGATGAGAACTAGACAGACATTTTGGGGTATAGACTCGAGTTTCATACATTAATGAGAAGGTGGATTTGCTTCAAATTCATCTCCAAGGTGGATTTGATCCAAATCTTTAGTCCCCTATGAAGGATCCAATATGAAGGTGGTAGTGGATTGGGTCAAGGGGAAGGTTGAAATTCAGGTCGCTCGATTTCAACCTTTGATGAAGAGTATAGGCGAGTTGTCGGGCAAGTTAGAATGGTTCTCATGCACCCACGTCTATAGACAACTAAATCGAAAGGAAAACGAGTTGTCAAAGGAGGCCCTGGATCTAGGAAGCAAGGGATTTTTATATCGGGAATTTATGAATGATCAGTTGTGTGAAGAGATGTCTTTTCAACTTTAACATCTCCATGTATTGAGTCAAATGAGTCTCTTTTTTGTAGGTGAGGTAGGGAGGGAATTTTTTTTTTTTAGCATAATGAGGATTATGAGGAAGTGTTGTATTATGTTTAGAATAGATGGAATTTTGAAAACATTTTGACGGACAATGACGGAAAGGCAGAAACAAAGTACAAATTTTATAAAGTTTTAGCCTAAATTTCCTTATTTATTTAAAAATATAGGCACTCTTTTATTACATGATTTTTTTCAAAATTACTAATTATAAAAATGATATATCTAGATAAATATTGAATTATGTATCTATGTTACTCATGTGGATGGTTGAGAGATCATTTCTTAAGAGCATATGTTTAAATGCACTAGAACTCTAATGTAAACCAACCAAGGCACCATACGTCAACTTATTGGTTATCTTATCTGCAATGTGAGGGATCAAATGATCCTTCACCAAATCAAGAGTGATTCTCTTTTTCTTATCCTCCTTCTTAACATGCAAATCCAACAATTACATATTAGTGGGTGTGGAAATCTCTTTCTTAACATGCTCTCTAATCTTAGCCTCCTCCAAAAGAATTTGTATCCTGTTGACCACCTATTTTGACTAGGGTTCAACTACATGTACCATGAAGCTATGTACCCAATAGTGAAAGAAAGTTGAAGACTTTATGGTTCTACTAGGCATTTTTTGCCCCCGATACGTCTTTTTGTAATCGAAATTTCCACTCCCCTGCGTGGGATAATAATGTAATGAGTCTGCATGGATCATATTTTAGGTTAGTTTTATAAGACTTTATCATTAGGTAAGTCCTTTCATCAAGTGTTTTTTTTCCTCAGGTAATTAATCTAGTCTAACCAACAATTTTAATTACCCTTGAGTTTTTCACTCACAATAATTCTCCAAAGTGGTGAAAGTTGTTATAATGATCGAGACCAATGGGTGACTAGGGTCTAGGAATATTTTAAATGACCATGCTAGACATCTCCTAGAGTCTTGTGAAACTTCGTCGAGTCTAACTAGTTTTTTTTTTAATTTATTAAAATTACCCAGTTAATGGTAATTTTAATTAAATTTGATGTAAAAATGTAAAAATTTGGTCCTAGTGGATTTTAATAGGGGTGTGATGAGTACTAAAAATAAATGGCATGAGACCCCCTACACCCTTGGACCAAGTTTTAGCTCAAGTGGACAATGTTTTCGAGGTCATTGTCCATTAGGAATCCAAGTCAGTCTTGAGTCAGCATTTAATTGTTTTAATTTGGCTAAGTAAAATGCCAAAAAATGTAAAAAGGGACATAAGACTTGAGAGAGAGTGGGAAACGTTTTCAAACCTTTTTCCTAAGTTGGAAAAGTGATTTTCCACATAAAACACCCCCCATGCTCAGCCAACAACCTAAAGTCATGTCTCCCTAGTAAAAAGTGTTCCCCCCTTCCTCTTGAACTTAGGGAAAATAAAAAATTAAAATGAAAAAAGTGCCTAAAACCCTAATTTATCTCCCCTTGAGTCTAACTTAATGTTTGACAAGTCAAAAAGGTGTTTTTCTCCTTCCCATGTCACCCCTCAAACCCTAACTCACTACCAAAACCCTAACAGTGTCTATTTATTGACTTTGCATATCTATCTTTGATGTGTGCCACTTGGAGCTCATCCAAGAGGGGTCTTTCCTCTCTCCCAAGTATAAAATAATTCCTACACCTCCTCATTTCTCCATATTTTATTAGAGAAACACCACTATGCCCAAATCTCTCCCACTCCTCTCTCTCTCTCTTTCTCATTTCTTCTAGTTTTGTTGCTATTTGCATGGAGATTTTTATGAATAAACAAAGCTTTGGAGGAACACCATCTTGGCATTGAGAGTCTTCTTTATGTTATAGAAACTATTATTGAAGTGATATTTCTTTGTTTTTAGTATTCTTTCTTGTTTACTTGCCTAGATTAAGATATCCATAGCAAAGTATTTTGCTAGGTAGAATAAGTAGAAATATTTTTATTTGTTTTAGTGAGGTAGTTTTAATAGAACTAGTAAAGTATTTTACTTGTTTATTGGATCTACTCACCTCTAGATTGGTTTTGTAGCAAGTTGGACACCATTTCCAGGTCACCAAGGTGCTCAAACAAGTAGATTTCAGATCTGGAAATTTACTTGTTGGGACAACAAAAACCTCCAAACATTTATGTTCTTTTCCCCCATCTTTCTCTATTGAATTGAGGCATTATATGTTCTGAAAATAGCATAAAAATATACATTTATTGTTCATATTTTTACTTATAAATTTTTGTTTTGCACCAACAGACATTTATGAATATTTTTAAGTACATTTGCAGCATTTCCAACAAGCATTAACTTGTTATTTTTTGCAGGTTCTCGCCAGAACAAGGGGAGGTGTTGCCCATTTTGGGGCTCAAAACACTCCAAAAGAGCCTCCCAAGTTAGGGTTTCAAAACCCCTTTCTTCTCTAAATTATTTCCATCATTGTAACCATCCCAAGAGAGTCTCTTGGGATTTTCTTCTCATCTAAAAGTAATTTTTTGTTTTGTTAATAGTTAATTTTCCTACACCTTCCAAAGGGATTTGGCCTTGCCAATCCATGAAAAATTGTAAGGCTAGGATAGATTAATTCTCTGTTTTTTCTTTCATTATTTTTCCCCACTTTTCCTTAAGGCAAGGTAGTGTGGCTAGGTGTAATCTCATTGCTTTCCAAGTCTTTTACTTGCATTGATTTATTTTGTCTACACCTTGCAAAGTGGTTCGGCTTAGTCAACCCATGCAATATCGTGCGACTTGCATTTCTTGTTTATCTTGTTAATATCTTGTTTAAGTTGGAAGTAATCTTAGGTTGTAGCCACATCTAGACTAATTAGGGGAGTAATTTATTTGGGAAGTAATTTATCTAGTTTAACTAGGCACCCATAACTAGTACAACTTTCACAATAAAAAAGGGTGTTTGTGGAGGCTACAGGGGGTGCTAAGTCGAGGACAACTTCACGACACTAGATTTCCCTCCTGCTTGAGCACCCAAGCATTCCGGGTTGATCTGTGGAGATAGGGAAGAGCCTTGCTTTCCCTTCTTCTTGAGCACCCATAAATCATTTTGGTCAAAATGGTAAGAATTTAGGGGTAGACACATAGTCTAGGCTTGCATCCTCACCTAGTTTAACTAAGGCTTAAAACTCTTCTAAAATTTATTTACACAACTTTCACTTTTCAAGCTTATAACATCTTAATACAAGTTGTGGTGTTTACTTTCTTTCACTTTACTTTACAAGCATTATTCTATCTTGCAAGTTAAAGTTACTTCTCATTTGGGCACATCTACTTTCAAGTGATACATCTTTAAAGGTTGTGCACCATCTTTATTTTGGGTAATTTACTTCCAAGTCTCCTCTTTTCCTAAGTTGCGCACTAGCTCTTATTGGCGTTTTATTTCCAACTTACTGCAAGTTACTTTCTTTCATTTGTGGATATCTCATGTTCATTGTGTAATTATCTAACCATTTTCTAGTTTCTTTTGTATAATTGTTGTTAGTTTCATTGTAATTTATCTTTATTATATTTCATCTTGTATTTATCTCAATTGTAAAGTTATATTCTTTATTTCACTGCAATTTGATCATTTATCTATTCTTTGTGTACAAACTTAATTGACCCCTTTACCCAATCTTTAGGCACTAGTATTAGTTGTCCTTGTAGGGAAATGTATGTTTGTCATTGAAGCTTTGCATTTGCATTGTTTCTTGTCATATAGGTTAGTATCCCCCTAACTTAATAAACTAAAATTAACTCCTAAATCACATTAATCAAATTACATAGGAAGTAGGGTCTACCCCCCTTGGCTTCCCTGGGAGTGAGCGTAGATGGAAGAAGTCCAAGTCAAGGTGACAGTGGGTTTGGACTTAGGAATTGTGCCTCCAAGGACACACCAAGTGGGTTGGAGACTTCTCCACGCTTGTAGGTGTGTATAAGGAAGACAACATCTTCGACGTCGTTGTCGGGGATAAGTCTCTTATCCTTGGTTAAAATGACTAACTCTAATTTATTCTTTAAGAACTAAGTAACAAATTTCTCCCTAAAAGTTTTTAAACTTGGGTTGGTTATTTATTTTTTCTTACTCTCCAAGTGGCAACTCCATTAGAAAATTCTTTGAGGTATACTACTAGGAGCAATTTGGTTGGGTTGGTTTACTCTTTTCCTCAACCTGAAAAGGTTTATAGGAGGAGAATAAATAGACTTTCTCCTCATAGGCTACTTGAAATTCTTGGTGAAGAAGCAATCTTTGATATCCATCTCTTGTTTGGACATAATAATCCTACAATTCTTAATACTACAACAACTAATCCTAATTTAATTATGGGTGATCTACTCAGACCTTTGAACTTTGCAGCTATTCAAGGTGCTCCTCATGCAATTCCTGAAAAAGCTATTGAGAAATTGCCTTCCTTTTCGGAAATATTGTTGTTAGTGTTAATGCTCACATCTTAAGTGTTGATTTATGTATTGGAAAGTGGTGCAATGGTCACAATCATGAGGATGTTAAGATGACCCTATTTGTGTATTCTTTAGAGGGGGATGTAGCTGAGTGGTTTTCATAACAAGATCATAATAGGTTTAGCACCTTGGTCGAAATTCAGAAAGCTTTCAGGGAAATATGGGGTGATCAGAAGGAGGATCGCCATCTTTTAGTTTCCCTTAGTACAAGTCAGAAAAAAAAAGAATGAGACTATGGATGAGTTCAACAAAAAGTTTAATGACTTCATTAAAAGTCTCCCTACAACTATCAAACCTCCTTATGCATCTATTTTAATTCATTACATGGAGTCATTTGAGGGGGAAATCAGATATCAATTAAGGGATAAGAATATGCAAGATGCTAGAATGCCAAACATTCTTGGTTTTTCAAGAGGAACTCCTTCCAAAAGTATTGAGGAGAGAAAGAAGAAAGTAGAGGGTCAAGAGTCTTCTAGTGATGGCATTAGGTAACTCGCTCAATTAATTAAGCAGATGGAAGTTAATCGTGCTAATCAGATTAAACAAATGGAGATTAACCAATCCAATCAAATGAGAGAGAATGTTAATCAAGTGAATGCCATGCAAAACAGGTTGATAGCCATGGAAAGGGATCAATCTAGTAGAACCCAACATAAGACAAATGATAAATTGCCAAAGAGACCTCCTCCTCAAGATCAAAGGCCACCAAATCCATTCAAATCCACTAAATTGGTTGATTACCAATCTATTCCTTATTGTATACCTTGTGGACAATTCCATGAGGAATCCACTTGCCAAGTTTTTCTTCATGTATGTAGTGAAGTGGGACCTTATAAATTAGAAAATGAACAAGTAAATATGTTTGGTCATGAGTATAATGTTGGCATGAATGAATGGATGGATTTGATGGAATATAGTGAGGGGGTAAATTGTATGAATAATGTGGTGGATAGGCAAAAGATAAATTTGGTCCTAAGCCTACTCCCCAACAAGTGTCAGAAATGGCTAGATATAGAGGCATTACTTATCAAAGGAATGGAAGCAATAATCAAGATAGGCCTCAAGCAATTGTTTCTAGAATACCTCTTCCCCCTCTTAAAACAATGGTTCACACAAGTTCATAATTAAATATTGACTTAGGAGGGTGGCTCAATAATGCAAAGATGTTGGTACTTGTGTCAGAAATTATGAATATTCCCTCTCAAAGGGAGAAATTACTCAAAGCAATAGAGAATCCTTCTCAGAACAATGTTGACAGACCACCAGCAGTAGCTTACCAGGATGCACCAATAATTTTGCAAAATATGAATAGGGGGAATGAAAAGAATAGACCATTTTATCTTTATTTTCTCATGAATGATTATATTCTTCACAATTGTATGCTTGATTCTGGAGAAAGCTCAAATGTTATGACTAAGAAATTAATGGAACAATTAAACTTAAGGATCTCAAGACCTTATCGTAACATTTATGCCATGGATAGAAAAACAATTAAGGTGCATGGTTTGATTAAGGGCTTACAAGTACACTTGGCTACATTCCCAGACATCATGATAGAAATGGACATAGTTTTGATTGATGTACTTGATGTTTGGGGTATGTTGCTATCTAGAAACAAAGATGATCTTTTCATGCTTGAAAGGAAAGAAATCAAAGGAAGAATAAGTGAAGCAAGTCTGGTAGAAGATCATAATGATGATAATAAGGAACATATTGTCCCTATGGAAAAGTATGCCAAGCCTTTCAAAGAAAAACTAAATTCAAAATCTTTTCACTTGGCACCTATGCAACTTCATCATAATTGTTTTAAGGAGGATTATCCCAAATGGCCAAAAATTAGAAACAGGGATTCATATGAGAACATCAGAAAACAAGATAAAGTGTATCAGTCTTCTAGCAATTCATCTCAACTAGTTGGACGACATAAATTCAGACATGCTAGTGAAAGGAATCCACCTTGAAGTAATTTTTCAACATGACCACTTGGTGTCCAAAGGGGCACCCTTTGTAACGTATTTCTAAACTTTCTCATTTTTCTTTCAGTTTTGTATTATTTCATTTGATGAATGTATTTCTGTGTATAGTCATTTTGTGTGTGTGATTATTGTCTATAATCATTTCATTTATGTAATTATTGTTGATAGCATTTCATTTATTTAATTATTGTTTTCACACATGTATTTATGTTGGGTATTGGTGAGCACTTTGTTTTGTAGATTCTGAAGTTCTCGCATGCTCTCCTTCCAAAAAAAGATCGAACACACATACCCATGTGGAGCCATATGCTGACCACCTATTTCGACTAGGGGTCAACTCCATGTACCATGAAACTATGTACCTAATAGTCCAACAAAGTTGAATACTTTCTGGTTATACTAGGCATTTTTTTCCCTCGGGACGTCTTTTTGTAATCGGAATTTTCGCTCCCCTGCATGGGATAATAATGTAATAAGTATGCATGGATCATATTTTAGGTTAGTTTCCTAGGACTTTATAAATAGGTAATTCCTTTCATCGATTGTTTTTTTTCCTCAAGTAATTAATCTGGCCTAACCAGTCATTTTAATTACCCTTGAGTTTTTCACTCACAATAATCCTCCAAAGTGGTGAAAGGCGTTCTAATGATCGAGCCCAATGGGTTACTAGGTTCTACGAATATTTTAAATTACCATGCTAGACATATCCTAGATTCTTGTGTAATTCCATTGAGTCTAAGTAGTTTTTTTTTAATTTATTAAAATTACCCAATTAATGGTAATTTTAATTAAATTTGATGTAAAAATGTAAAAAATTGGTCTTAGGGGATTTTGATAGGGGTGTGAATACTCAAAATAAATGGCATGAGACCCCCTACACCCTTGGACCAAGTTTCAGCTCAAGTGGGCAAGTTTTTCTAGGTCATTGTCCATGAGGAGTCCAAGTCAATCTTGAGTCGGCATTTAATTGTTTTAATTTGGCAAAGTAAAATGCCAAAAATTGTAAAAAGGAAAATAATACTTGAGAGAGAGTGGGAAAGGTTTCTTGACCTTTTTCCTAATTTTGAAAAGTGATTTTCCACTTAAAACACCCCCCATGCTAAGCCAACAACCTAAAGTCATGTCTCCCTAGTAAAAAGTGTTCCCCCCTTCCTCTTGAACTTAGGGAAAATAAAAAAATAAAGTGAAAAAAGTGCCTAAAACCCTAATTTCTCCCCCCTTGAGTCTAACTTAATGTTTGAAAATTCAAAAAGGTGTTTTACCCCTTCCCATGTCACCCCTCAAACCCTAAATCACTACCAAAACCCTAAAAGTGTTTATTTCTTGACTTTGTCTATCTATATTTGATGTGTGCCACTTGGAGCTCATCCAAGAGGGGTATTTCCTCTCTCCCAAGTATAAAATAATGTTTACCCCTCCTCATTTCTCCATATTTTCTCAGAGCAACACCACTATGCCCAAATCTCTCCCACTCCTCTCTCTCTCTCTCTTTCCCATTTCTTCTAGTTTTGATGCAAGTATTTGCATGCAGATTTTTAATGAATAAAGGAATCTTTGGAGGAACACCATATTGGCATTAAAGGTCTTATTGATGTTATAGAAACTATTATTGAGGAGATATTTCTTTGTTTTAACTGTTCTTTCTTGTTTACTTCCCTATATTAAGAGATTCATAGCAAAGTATTTTGCTAGGTAGAATAAGTAGAAGTATTTCTATTTGTTTTAGTGAGGTAGTTTTAATAGAACTAGTAAAGTATTTTACTTTTTTATTGGATCTACTCACCTCTTGATTGACTTTGTATCAATTTGGACATTGTAACACCCCTGTTTCCCCTAGCTTGTAATTAATCATAAAATATGATTACCATGCTAAGACATGTGGACAATGTAAACGTATTATTGTTTGAGTTGTCAATAATTGATTGTGAGGTGAAGCCTTGAAAGTACTAGCCATGATATCAATAGAGGAAAGAATGTGAAAACTATAAGAGAGGGCTCATTATATCAAATAACCCCAAATTTCCTTTGATGGGGGTAATAAATCTCCTTTGGATCCCAAGGAGAGAAACCAATTAATGAAGAAAGGACTAATGGTTGAATTATCAACCACTCCCATGAATGGAAGCATGGTCTGATTGCAGAATGTCATCCTGAAGTACCACTGGGTATGACAAACCAAGCTAACCCGAGTTCCCTTTTGACAGAAGGAACAGGATGGGTCGAGACCCCTCCTGGGGAAAAGATATAAGAAAATTGGTAAGGAGAATGCAGGAGATCTCCAGCAGATGAGGAACAGAAGGTTGTGAGCTTGATGTCGAGTGAGCATCTGATAAACCTCCCCCGGGGCCATAACAGAGAAGGAAATCTCTGAAATTTTGTAGATAACAGAACCCGAGTGGAAGCTGAAACAAAGAAAGAATCCTCGAGAACTGCGAGAGTTCCCTGGTGATATCATGGCTTGGCACGAGGGTGCCCAAAGTGCTAAGAATGAATTCCTATGAGCCTATGGTCGGGTGGAAGGATGAACACCCACAGTCAGTTAGTTGGCTACCACCTGTAATAGATAAGTAATTGCATATCTTGTGTATATAACTGGTATTGTGAATTAAAGTTGGATATCCTATGAATGTTGCAGGGATGGATATGTTTGCTTAATGATTTATACTGTACCCTTTTAGTGTCTTCTTGATTGTGTAATTAGGAAAGTAGGAAATTGTATGAATTGGACGTGTTTTTATACTCGTAAATGCTTGCGTCATGTGGTGGCTTAATCCAGAGCCACGAACTGTGAGTTCGTCGACCGTGGGCATAGTTTCTTGTATGCATGGCGACCCTCCTAGTTGTTTTGAGTCCCTTGGAGGATGGATTTTGTTAAGCTCAGGAGAGGTCGTGCAGATATGCAGAGGCTCTTTGCGAGGCAAGCAGAGACCGAGAACCACTTAAATTCTAAACTTGACGAAGGAGTGCAAGAGTTGTGTGGAAGACCCTTCTAAGTGTTAAGTTTAGGAGAAAGAGTGAAACGCTCTTAAATCCTTCATAATTGATGAAGATCAGGAAGGATAGCGAGATTCAAGTATCAAAATGGATTATCCTTTTGTTTGGAAGATGAACGAATGAGATATTTTGGGAGGATCCAAGGTCTGTCGCGATCGCTAGATTGGAAGAAGGAGAGCAGGCGTTAACGCCTCGACTCCTTCAGTCTTCGCAAGATCGACGAATGTTGGTAATCATCGTAAAGGGGATGGATCATCCGAAACCCGAAGTCATGATGCGATATGGATCGTAGATCCAAGGATCTATCGGGACCCACCTTGACTATCGGATCTGTGAGTGCGTAGTTCGCGCGATGGGAGAATCGCGCATTGGTGCAATTAAACTTCCGAAACCCGAAGTTGCGATGTGATATGGACCATTGGATCGAGGAAGGTCGTGGACTGTGGATCCAACGTGAGCAGATTAATGCAAGGAGTACATGGGAATTCAAAATTCTCTAGTGACCAAGCTCAGAAGAGACTAGTGCTTTTCAGAAGCGCAGATGAGGTCCAAGAGGCGAACTTGTTTCAAGTTCATAAGATCAGGAGGGAAACGGAAGTCAAAACCCATAAATTAGGGCTCACAAGAAGTAAATCGAAGGTTGAGACCTTCGAAACATCTGAAATCTTCCAAGTCAGGGAAGAAAGTGAAATCTCAGGAGGAGGAGCAACAGTGACCGTCGAATCGAGCACTCTGAAAGATCTGGACCGCTGGGATCCACGTCTAGAAAATTAGAAGAGCACGTAGGAGGAGATTAGATATGGGTTTTTATATCTGAGCACGAGGACCAACAGTCGTTGGATCCCAAGGAAAGTGCATGAGGCCTAACCCTTTGAAAGTGCACAGGGGAGTGGACTTGCGAACTCTCGAAGTTCTGAAGTCAATCAAAACCATCCAACATCAGGGTTGATACGTGGCGTAAGATCCACAACTTCGGAGATTTGTGGACAAGGAGGAGGACAAACAGTCGAAGTAAATCCTGGTCATTGATCGCCAGGGGGATACATGTCAGGAGATCGTGTATTTTAGGTGAAATCACTCTGGAGAAATGAGTGCATAAGAGTTGAAACTCCCGAATCCCAGAGAGTCGAAGAGCTGAAGCGCCGAAGTGTCGAAGAGTCGAAGGGTCGGAGCGCCAAAGCACCGAAGGGCCAAAAGTCTCTGAACCGTTAGATCCAGAGAGACATGTGGTGATAGATCGCAAGCTTCAGGTAAATTGCATTCAAGTTTCAGTTGAGAATTGAGATTCCCGAACCTCGAAGACTCGAAGTGAATCTAGACCACCAAATTCAGAGGGACGCGTGGTGATGGATCATGGACTTTGGAGAAATATGTTTCAAGAGTTTTCAGTAGATATTTGAGACTCCTAAATCCCAGAGAGTCGAAGAGCCGAAGTAAATCTCAACCGTCTGATCATCCGAAGTAGATCTCAGTCGTCAGATCATTCGAAGTATATCTCAGTCGTCAGATCGTTCGAAGTAAATCTCCAATGCTAGATCGTCCGAAATGAATATGGACCATCTGATCCAAAAGAGACGTGGCATGAATCTGTGGACTCCAGATAAAATCCAAAAGTAATTCATAACCATCATATTAAGAAGGGACATGTCGTGAATCTGTGGACTCCGGATAAAGTGTCGAAGTAATTCATAGCCGTCAACTTAAGAAAGGACGTGGAGTGAATCTGTGGAATCTGATTAAAGTCCCGAAGTAATTCATAGCCGTTAGATCTAGAGGAGACGAGGCATTAACATGTGAACTCCAGGTAAAGACCTGAAGCAATCCTTGATCGTCGGATCCAGAGGAAAGGTGGAACAAATCTGTGGACTTCGGGTAAAGACCCAAAGTAATCCTTGATCGTTAGATCAAGTGGACATGTGTCAGTGGATTATAGCCTTTGGATAAAAGCCATTGGGAAAAAGGGTGAAGTTTGAGATTTGAGATCTCAGAAGTCCGGAGACCCGAAGGAGATCTTGATCGTTGATCGAGAAGAGGGCCACAGGACCGTTGATCTAGTTGAAAGTTCAAACATCCGAAGTAGAAGCAGGGTCATTGATTTAGGAGGACAAGTGTCTGCAGATCGTCAACTCCAGAAGATTGATGTACGGAGAAAAGCAGGGTTTGAGATTTGAAAAGTTCGAAGTCCGAAATCACAAAGGAGATCACATTCATTGATTTAGGAGGGGCAGATATGGTCTGTGGATTTGAACAGGAAATATCTGAACCCTCAGTTCAGACAGTACCATCAAGATCAGGATATCGACGGTCCCGTAGCATTGCGGGGATTGGAGGTGCGTGAACTTTAAAAAGTTGAGGGCAGGCCACAATCCAAACCTCGCTTTTGGAGAAAGGACACGTGGAGGATCGAGGAGAATTGTAGGTTGAAAAGTAGTTTGGTTTCAAACCACCTTTGGCCGCACCCGCAATTGTGTGCTTGTGTGAGGTTATCGCCCAAGGTCACCTCAAGGAGGGGCTTATCAGAAAATGGGCTAGTGCCCAAACTCAGAAATTCCGCAATCACGAAGGGAAGGTCGCAGGTACCATTAGACCTATACCATGAAGTCAAAAGGGTCTGTATTTTATTATAGAATGAGACCATCAAGGTCTTAGAGAGTCATTTGGCTCCAGAATCAGAGATCCTTGACCAAGAGGTCGGGCTGGTTCCCCGACTTTCCAAATTAGAAACCATGGATGGAGAATCTATCCTTTAAGAAAAGAGAAAATTTTGTATGCCCCGTCGTGGGTGTGTTACAGACACCATTTTCAAGTCACCAAGGTTCTCAAACAAGTAGATTTCAGATCTGGAAATTTACTTGTTGGGCCAACATAAGCCTCCAAAAATTTATGTATTTTTCCCCTTATCTTTATCTACTGATTTGGGGCATTATATATTCTCAAAATAGCATAAAATAAACATTTATTGTTCATATTTTTACTTATAAATTTATGTTTTGCACTAACATAAATTTATGAATATTTTCAAGTACATTTGCAACATTTCCAACAAATATTAGCTTGTTGTTTTTTGCAGATTCTCGCCAGAACAAGGGGATGTGTTGCGCATTTTGGGGTTCAAAACACTCCAAAAGAGCCTCCCAAGTTGGGTTTTCAAAACCTCTTTATTCTCTCAATTATTTCCATCATTGTAAGTAGCCCAAGAGAGTCTATTGGGCTTTCCTTCTCATCTAAAAGTAATTTTTTGTTTTGTTAATAGTTAATTTGCCTACACCTTCTACTAACACTGAGAATCACCCTCAGACTGCTAGAGGATAAGCCCAGTACCCATTAAAAGGTTTATGAGATAAGTTTTAAATGTGGTGTCAAATGGATAAAACTCAGTTCAACAATGTCAAAACACAGGAAATTTTGGATGAAGTGCATCGGCAAAAGAGGTCTTGTTTTAACTTAGGTCAGGATTTTGAGGATTAGTGTGGATAGGAGGAAGACTTGGTAAGAAAATGAAGTGAATCTATTGTTGATACTGAGAGGGGGGTGAATCAGTATCAAGTACAATTTAAAAACATTTTTTAACTTATACTTAAACCATTCAATTATATCCAATGAGCAATGAAAAATAGTATAAGAGTTACACCAATACACCACAATACACCATGCACAATATATGAGAAATAATCAATAGTTTTTGTTCAAGGAAAGTAATGACTTCCAAAGGTAGCTACAGCTTCCAAATGTAGAGGGAGGGATAAACCTCCAATAGGAAGATACAATCCTCCAATATCAAGAGAGAGTTGAACTCTCCATCCTTGCCCCTTCCTTTCACCCAAGAATATATGAGAGATAATAAAACTTTACATTAAATCATCACCATCAACCAATCATCACATAGAACCTGATAATGCTTCCTAAGACTTCTTCAATTTATGCAATTCTTCAATTCTTAGAGTACTTTGATCCTGTAGTTAATATTACTCAATGTATTCTCTGAAACTCCTCCAATTTTCACTCCTTGAATCCTTCCCAAAAAGAGGTTATAGAAATAATGTTAGACTTTATTCAATTTTGGTCTATTCAGAAGACCCAACTTGTACAGCATGCCCCGCGCTCAATATTTAACATCTGATTCTAAAACTCGCACACAAGAAACTCTTTCCAATGGAAGTGGTCCCACTTCATTTGGTTTCTGTATGAAGAAGTTATGATTGTTTTACCTAGAACACTTGTTTATTGACTAGCTTTAGGACTGGTCACAAACCCTATCTTCCACAGAGTGTATCTCCATAATTATAGTGAATCAAGAGCTGAACCTTTTACCAGAGGTACCTTGATATGTCTTATCAACACCATAGCGATTTCACCATCTGAATCGTTTTAGAAAAAAAATTATAGCAAAAATGGTAAGATGACCTTAAAATAACATACCTTAGAACACATCACCAAAAGACTTCATCCTCCCTTGAAATCCGACCTTCTTTTCTTCTTATTACCTCTAAAATTCGACTTATATCAAATGAATATATAATGATGTTTATTTATACCATTTATGTAACTTCCTTTTAACATTAGGGCCGACCTAACACTTTCTTATTTTGTAATTCTTTTCTTTAATTATCTTTAGGGCCTACATGTACTTCCTTCTTCAATTCACTTTGTCATCTTCAAAAATTCATTTCTCCTCAACCATGAGGATC
>ML809793.1:84214-96615 GCA_009831015.1 Picea engelmannii | reverse complement strand
AAAAATAAGCATTTCTAAGATAAGAACAAATTCTCACGAGCTCCATAGTGAAACTGGGCATTGGTCAATTCCTAAAACGTCATGGGATGAAAGAGTGTGTCACCTTTGTGACACTAAGAAGGTTGAATATGAAAAGCACTTTCTCTTAGATTGTCCAGCCTATACCCATATTACCAACCTTCCTAACCTCTTAACTCAACAAAAGTATGGTAATCTTGGAAAGCTTCTCTTAATGTTTTTCGAGCACATAAATAAAATTCTAAAGAATCACAAGTAATCACTTACCCTGTTAAGGTCCGATAGACCAATTAGGTCTTAGTGGACGTTAATCATCATCATCATCATCATAATTTTAAATATATTGAAATTTTAACTACCATTGAAAAAAATAACCCTCCATGGATATTATATTTTAAACCACCTTAACCTGAGTCGGGAGGGGGCCTTGTTGGATGGCTTCCTTTACCGAGGATCTTCAGGAAACTCATTAATTTTATGAAATCCATCGTAAAATTCACCATATCATACAGTTAAATTTGCATAGCAAAACAAAGCGACCAATTTTCACAAAGCTGCATATAAAATCACCGTAAAATTCTCCATATCATACATTTAAGGATTTGGACAGGTTGAAATTTGATTGCGAATCAGTGGCAGCGCAACAAAACTTACAACACTAAGTGAATGGCTTAAAACTTGCATTAAAAATTGTGTCTTAGAGAAAATGGCTTAAAACCTAGTTTCATTTTCCCTTCTGGTATTTCTCATTAGAAAAACAGAGCGACCAATTTTCATAAAGTTGCATATTTTAGCATAGCACAAGGTTGTATATTTCATCACATCACACAAAGTTTACCTTCTTTCCCACTCTAAATAGTAATTATAGGGCCTGCTTACTCTGCTTCAATGGATTACGGGGAAGCTACTGCGTCTGTCGTCGTTGGTGATGCTTTAAAATTCCATAACATGCCTAGCTCATAAAAAATCATGCCCTAGGCAAGCAAGCTTTTGTTGGTTGGAAAACAAATACTCATAGGTGGAATAAGAAACCAAACAGAAAAACATGGATTGATCCCAAGGAGGTATTTTTTAGAATTACTGTTTTAATGCATACCTTTCCAATAAATCTGTTGTTTGGGATCTCAAGGATTGGTTCCAAAATCCAATGTAAAAAGAAAAAACCTAGCAACAAGTCTACGTAAATGTTAGAGATAATGCTTACAACTGTTGTAACTGTGAGTTTCTATGTTAACTATGAGATAATGCTTACAGTTGTTGTAACTGTGAGTTTCTAGGTTAACTATTTTTAGCTAATGAGTTGTAACTATGAGTTTCTAGGTTAACTATTTTTAACTAATCAGATCCACTTTCTTAGGATCTAGATTGCTAGGTGATTTGGATGATATATATGTAAGCTCCATTTGTCTATGAAACATGAATTGAAGTGTGTTGTGTGCAAAATGCCTTCTCTCATATTTTCTATTTGGTATCAGAGCAGCTCTTGGCTTAGCTCCCTCTAGGGAGGGCCAATGAGAATGATAGAGATGTGAGTTTATCCGTTGTAGGAGTAGATAGTTTTTAGTTGTGTGTTTTATTAATTTTCTGTGTGATTTGGGAGCTGCGATCGCTGTCGTTCATTCAGTATAAAATGCCATCCATTCGAGAAGTTGTTGTATTCTTTCTGATGTATCTGGAAGCTACGTGAATTGTTGAAGGATAGATTGTTTGTGTGAGGAATTACTGGAGTGAGCTTTCTGAGATATCTATTGTATAATTGTATAACTGCTATGTGGGTGAAAAGACAACTGCTAAAAACAAGTGCATGGAGGATTCTGTGGAGGAAATGTGGCCTTCCGTTACAATGCTAATAGAGAAGACCGGTGTTGATCTCCCATCAAAGAAACACCCAATTGAAGAGAGATCAGTATGTTGGTATGAGTGCTATTTTTTATTTGTAATTGAATATCTTTGTTGCTGCTGAGAATGTCTCCCATTGATCCATAATCCAGAAATTAGAGGACTGAAAACTGTCATATCTATTGATTGTAGAGCTATTCATTTTCTGATTAAATTTTTTATTGATATGGAGGATATTGCATTGGAAAAATTTAATGGTTTTAATTTCCATACTTGGAAAGTAAAAATACAACTTCAAATGATGCATAAGGATTTATGGGGAATAATGAAAGGTACATAGAAGCCACCTACATATCCCAATCAAATAATTGAATGGGAGAAAAGAGAGGATAGATCCAAGTCCATTCTTGGACTATCTCTTGCAGATTCCCAGCTACACCTAATAGATTTGGAAAAATATTCTCAAAAAATGTGGGTACAATTGAGTACAATATTTGGGGAAAAGACTGTAAATGCCAAGTTTTCATTAAAATTACAACTATTCAAATTAAAAATGCATGATGAAGTATCATTGTCTTCTCACATAAATGATCTAAGTCTTTGTTAGCACAGTTGGGAGAGATCGACTCTAAAGTCGATGAAGAAGATGCAAAAGAAATTTTGCTAAATAGTTTGTCTCTAAAATATGACAATGCTATTTTTACTTTAACTCGATTACCCTCTCGAACTTTGGAATACATGATTTGAGCACTCTTAGTAGAAGAAAAGAGGATGAAGGAGGGTGACATGGAAGTCAGATCACATGCTGAAATTACACTATTCTCCAAGGGAAGAACAAATAAAAACATTGAATGCTTCTAGTATCAAAGACGTGGACATACAACACTGAATTGCAAAACACGTGCTAGTGATATTCTAAAAGGAAAACTAAAAGAATCAACTAACATAGCTGAGGACTCACTAGGTGTTATGCATGAATACTCATCTAGTGATGATGAACCTTCTCAATCATCTCTCAAACTTTTCTAGAATATAGTTATTTATGTATGTTAGATATATATTGTAAAAACTTTTGATTCTTGTTGTATTTTGGTGCTCCAAGATCATGAATTACGTGTTATCATTATGTTGTTGAGTGTGTGTAAAAATGTCATTTTGTAAAATTGATTACTGAATGTTTCAATATCAAGACTATTCTTCGGGGTAGTTTAGAATCATCGATCCTATAAATACTTCAAAGATGGTCGAAAGCGGTTATATTTGTGTTGGATGAATTTGTAACTTGAAGATGATGGAGAGAAAGAGCGTGTCTATGAAGTTTAGAGATGGGTGTAACTGAGTATGAGGACCAATGAGACACGTATGAAATTTTTTGTGTTGTAACCTTTTGTTATGCTTTGTAATTTGTGATTGTAATATTTGTAATGTAAGCATTAAGGGAGGGTATTAGAGATAATCCTTACAGCTGTTGTAACAGTGAGTTTCTAGGTTAACTATGAGATAATGCTTACAATTGTTGTAACAGTGAGTTTCTAGGTTAACTATGAGATAATGCTTACAATTGTTGTAACTGTGAGTTTCTAGGTTAACTATTTTTAGCTAATCAGATCCACTTTCTTAGGATCTAGATTGCTAGGAGTCAGTGATATGGATGCTATATATGTAACCTCCATTTGTCTATGAAACATGAACTGAAGTGTGTTGTGTGCAATATGCCTTCTCTCATATTTGCTATTGTAAACAAATTTATAGTTATTTTTTTGTAATGGGTTGTGTATAATGTGGTTTTGCAAATCATATTTGAATTTTTAGAGTATATTTTTTAAATATTGAATTTTTCTTTATCATTTAGATAACAAATTATCATTTTTCTTGTTACCTTTAGGATCATTGTAAAGGAGTTTAGCAATACTAAAGTCTGAAACCTTTGGGATAGGTTGGAAGAGATAAAAGTGTTTTTTGAGTTAAGGGTTGTTGCAATAAGGTTGTTTGAGAATTTTATTGAAAAGTTTAAGAACACCGAGGGATGGTCGAATGAAATTAATTGCAATATTGGAGTCAAGCAAGGGTGTCCGTTGTTTCCTACACTTTTTGGCATATACATTGACAAGTTAGAAGATTACTTGAAAGAAGTAGGTTGTGTCATCCCTACTCTCACTAGTATAGTCATCAATATTATTCTTTATGTCGATGATATCATTCTTATGGCGAGGAGTCACCATGATCTTGCAAAGAAACTAAGAATACTCAAGGATTTTTGCTCCAATATGGGTATGACTAAATTAATATTGAAAACACTAAGGTCATGATCATTAAATCCAATAAGACCACTTATGATACCTTCGAATATGACAACAACAACTTAGAGGAAGTGAATTCAAACAAATATCTTGTAATCTATATTCAGCAGAAGATCAATTGGAATTATAGCAATGAAAAAATGATTATCTAAGGATGGAAAGCTTATTATGGGCTTGAAAACAATTGTAAATCCGCCAATCTTTGGATTTTGGATAAGAAGTAGCTCATTTTTTATACTCTTGTTATGCATGTTATTCTATATGGATGTGAAGTCTGGGGATGCAATATCTCTCGTGAATCCTAGATAAATATAGAACAAATAGAAAATAATTTTATAACCTATAATGTCAAAATTAAAGGAAATACACCCTATTCCATCCTCCTCTTAGGGGAAAGTCTTTCCCACATTGAGAGCATGACTATGGATATATACCTAATGTATAGGAACAAGTTAAACAACATGGAAGTCAAGAGGCTTCCTAAAATTGCTTCCAATTCCAGTTGTAACCACGTTCGAATCAAGCAGAGTTCGCATAAACATGTTGACTCTTGGCTAAGTCATTGGGGAATGATGGGAGAGACCATTTTGCAGAATAAGGATACTATTAAAAATATCATTAAATAAAATTTTTAAAAAATATGGTGTGATAAAGACTTGGAGGAAGAAAGAAAATAAAGGTATTTTAAGGAGGTAATCAACCCTAATCTAAAAGTTTAAAATTATCTCTCTATTTTGACAAGTGTAAAGAAAAAAACAATCATTGCTAAGATAAGAACAAATTCTCACGAGCTCCATAGTGAAACTATGTGTTGGTCAATTCCTAAAACACCTTGGGATGAAAGAGTTTGTCAACTTTGTGATACTAAAAAGGTTGAAGATGAAAACATTTTCTCTTATATTGCCCATCCTATACCTAGATCAGATCTCAATTTCAAAATATTTTTCACACTACCAACCTCCCTAACCTTTTATCTCAAAAAAACTATGGTGATCTTGGAAGGCTTCTTTTAATGCTTTTCGAACACAAAAAAAATTCTAAAGAATTGCAAGTAATCCCCTACCTTTTAAGGTATGATATACCAATTTAGTGTTAGTGGACGTTAATCATCATCATCATCATAACCGTTTTGACATAATTTTTTATTATTTTATTATTTTAATATTTAAATATTATTATTTTAATATTTAAATATTATTATTTTAATGTGTTATGTTACATGAACATCTCCCCCGTATTTTTTCTTTTAATACAATCTGGTTAGAAAAAAATAATTCTAATATAGGAATTAAGGAAGGTTGTCCCTTATCCACTAGTTGTGTGATCTAGACAAGAAACAGAAATTTCTCAAGAATTTTTTGCTCTAGTATTGAAGGAAATCACTTCATACAAATATCTCCAAATAGATTTTCGTCACAAAATTAAGTAACTATAGCATTGAGAATGAGATATATGGAGGGTGAAAAGATAACTATGGATAAGAAGAACCTTTGGTTATATTATAAGAAGAAACTAACTCTTGGGATTTCTCCTCTAGAGAATCTTTGGTTATGTGATAAGAATAAACTATCTCTAGGGCTTCCACCTCTAGAGAATCGTGGAGAAAGAGAAAATCCAAAAGTGTTTCATAACTTATAATATCAAAATTGAAGGAAACAGACCCTATCATATCCTCCTCATAGAAGCGAGTCTTTCCCCCATTGAGAGAACAACTATGACTAGGTAATTAATGTACAAGAACATGATAAACATCATGAAAAACAATATGCTTCCTAAGATTGCTTGAGACCCTATTCAAAACCACCCATGACTCAAGTAAGGCGGGTGTAAAGACGCTAAGTCTTGGCTAAATCATTGGAGAATCAAGTAAGATGTCTTTGTATCTCTATGTTCTGAAAATTAGCTTGCTAAAATAAGAATAAACTTGCATGAGCTCCATAGTCAAACAATGTCTTGGATGTAATTCCTAAAACATCTTACGCTAAAAGGATTTTTCATCTTTGTGACACTAAGAGAGTTGAAAATGAAAATCACTTTCTCTTAGAATGTCCTACCTACACTCACATTAAATCACAATTTCAAAAAGTTTTTTAGAATACCAAATTTTACGAGCTTTTAACTCATTCAAACTATAATTTTTTTATAAAATTTTAAAGAAAATTAAGTAATTCCTTACCTTTTTTAAAGTCAAATATAACAAACTTGATCTTAATGGATGTCAATTATCATCATCCATATATATAACTTCAATAATATAATAAAATTTGTTAACTTTATTTTAATATTACTATTGCAAAGTTAGGCGCTCAATAGTTTTCTTAGTCATAAATTTTCAAAGATATATGTAATATCACCACAAACTTTCTTAAGTTGCCATCAATTTGGTTATAAGGGGTGGTAATTTATTAAATATGTTGAGTATACATCACCATTTAATTTTTTTTGTCATTTTCTCATCAATGGTTATAAAAGTGGTAATGTAATTAGCCATCATCAACCATTTATTTAGGAAAAAATAATAATTAGAAAATATATAATATTAATAATTAGAGATCATTTATTTATAAAATAATAAAAATATTTATTGTTATTTTTTAAACCATAACTAAGGATATTTGTATAAAAAAATTGTAGTGAGGGTCATAATGAGATTATAAACATTATTGATTTTGGATTTCAAGTAAAATCATCAACTCCCTATTTTCCAAATATATAAAATATTTAAGTCCAAAAAACATTTATCGCAGTATTTATTACATGAGTAAATTATGATAAATTGTTGACATAACAAAAGATAAAAATAATGCACGACTAAACTGGATTACGAGCCCATATTCTTGTCACCATTGGTTGTGTTATTGAATGAGATTTTTTTCTTCACTATTACTATCCAAGGTTCCATTCTCTTTGATGATGTCCTTTCTATTCCTTCCAAACTTCATTTGTCTTGATCTAGGGGTTCTAATTGTTCTTATGTCTCATCTTCTTCAGCTTGATCCACCTATATTTCCTTAGGGAGGTCTACATTTTGATCTGGATTTGAGTGAAAAGAAAGTTCTTGTTCCACTGAATCTTGTTGTGTTGATATTTGTTGAGATGGAGGGTCTTCTTTACAAGGAGTATCCCTAACTTTATTTGAGTCCACTAATGTGTCCCTAGTTTACTATGGATCCACTTTTGTCTCTTCCATGGGAGAGTCCAATTTAGGTGACTCCCTTAGTAATCAATTGATCTTCTTCCTTTACTCCAACCCACCAGGTTGGTTTTAATTGATTCTTCCTAACTTTCTTGGACCTTTTGGATCATTTCCTACTAAATTCCCTATTTTAAAGCAAGCACTACAAGGGAAAGAAACATGTTCATAATTAATCTTGTGTGTCCAATAGTAGTTTTCACCTTTCAAAATTAATTTCTCCATAAACCATTTTCTCGAGTCCATTTCCCCACATATTTGGGCATATGATGTCATGCCTCAATTTTTTGTTTCAAAAATTGTGTAATAATATCTTCCAAGGGCTTTACCAATGGATAAAAGAGAGTAAAACATTCCCCAAAAATATGGTTCAGAGTTTAAAATCAAATCCCTTTCTTCAAAATTATAAAACTCAACAATGGAGAATCCCTTTACACAGGGATAAATAAAATCCTCCTCTTTTAACTCAACTTTCCAAGAGCCAAAATCCATTTTACATAGCTACTAAGTGAGGCCAAAGACTATTGAAATAACACATAAGAGCATTGATGTTCTGGAAGGCCTCCTGGGTTGCAACATATATAACCCTGGGAATAGTTATGGTCGAATCCTCCTGAACTATATTACAAGGAGAAAATGATACATTCTTCACAATATCGCTAAAAGAATCCTTACCTAGATTACCATTAGAAGGAAGAGGACCATATTT
The DNA here is from genome assembly GCA_009831015.1 of Picea engelmannii. Lineage (NCBI taxonomy): Eukaryota > Viridiplantae > Streptophyta > Pinopsida > Pinales > Pinaceae > Picea > Picea engelmannii. The sequence continues at coordinate 88,556 of ML809793.1, read as the reverse complement.
TAATTCACTATCCATATTATCTCCCACAAACTGCCTAGGGTTGGTTTCCACGTGAATACCAACTGCACGAGAGGAGGAATATGCAATTGAAGTTGAATGAGTTGTTTTCATGGAAATATCAGAATCAACGGGAGGGAAGATTCATTATATTTGATTTCATACAATTATCTTTTATTATCTTTTGTGTGTAGGTAGTAGGTGAAATAGGATGCATAGGAGTTGGATCTTATGAAATTCTTCATAAGGATATGATTGGATAACCTTAGGAGAGAAAAGGTAAGATATCCTCCTTCTCACTTATTAAGAATATTATGTGTGTGTGAATTAGATATAGGTGGAATCCATAGTGGTTTATCCGATGATATATCGTTGACTATAATAAGTTCAATTAAGGGACTTGTCTATCTGTAGATGAGTTTCTCTACAATAATGGGGTAACAATCCATTAAATATGACAAGTGAAGGTTTGAAAGAGTTATTTATAGTGAAGGTAACTGGGGGCATGTCTTTATGGAACTAGAAAAATTTCCCTTGAACCAATGGTATCCATCTCAGGAGAAAATGTAGCCCACAAATGCCACCTAGGTAGAAATCTTAATTTTGATCACTAATATACCTTTCTTAAGTACGAGCAAGGGATTATTAGCCTTGAGAAGTAAAGGGTGGTAGTCAAACAAGATTTGGGTGGAAAAAGGAACCCGTAGCAACAACCTAACCTAAACATATGCCTCGAGAGGGTATCTCCTTACCTTGGATTTTTCACACTTGAAGTAAATGATTTTCAAGCTCCCTAAGACAATTTATATGTTTTGAATGAGAAATGATTATGGTTTTTTTTAATACATATCCCCACAATCCTAACCTAGAATATAAATTATTTTGTGACCTCTAACAAAGAAATTAAGTTTGTGAATTACTCGAGTTGACCTTTGAAGGGGATAAACTAGTGTCATGAACTAGTGGATTTACTTAGTGTTGTTAAAAAGGAGTTATTTCAGACTTTCCATCTTTTCTAATTTATCAAGATAGATTTATGGGGGAATAATTAAGAGCATACTTGGGATAAAGAAGACTCTTTAGTTCCTTCATATTTGTGTGTCACATTGAGAAACAAGAATGTTTGAGATGAGAGTGCTTGAAAATAATTTTGCAAAACTTTTAAGAAATTTTATAAAGAGCACAATTCAGGAACTTGAAGGGTTATTACTCTCCCTATTGAATTTCTAGGTGTTTGTGAACCTCTCCAAATATTGACACTACTCTCAAAAGGAAATTTGCAAAAACTTAATGAAATTGTATAGAGGAAAAATATATGAACTTTAGGGGTTCTTACTCCACCTAAGGGTGAGTGCAAGCTAATGATGGTGTCTCATGATGCATTAGTGGAAATGCAAACATGGGTAAACAACAATATCTTCACTTGGAGGTATTATTCAAGGTACTTTTACATTGAATTTGAATATGGTGTAAAAACATGGAATGTAAGAAATTGAATTAGCTTTCCGAATATACATCTTTTATTTATAGAAATTGTGTTTAACTATGTGAAATTTGAGTTTTTCTAACAATAGTATGTTATTTTTTTAATAAAATATAAGGTATATGTCTTCACTAGTGAATGTATTGAGTACCTTGACAATGAAATTTCCTTCCAAAATTTTGTATAATTGTAGAGAAACCATTGTTCTAGTCTGGTGTATTTTTCAAAGTTTATAATATTAATTTTATATTATTTTTTAAATTATGAAAGTCAATATATCCTTTACAACACCTTCTATTAGTATAGGCTAAAAGGGTTTTAACATTAAAAAAGACACTTCTTTTTATATTGTAGATATCACTCTCTTCTAGTGCGACGTATAATTCATTTTAAAAATAGTTAAGATGACAAAAAATTATAGTACAAATAAAAGATGTATGTATTTTAGGATTTTGATGTATGCAAAGAAAAAAATAGATTAAAAATAGTAATATATATATATATATATATATATATATATTTGAAATATTCATAGCTTACTCTATATTTGAAATATTTGATTTGCCCAACCAACTCTTTGACTATGACACTTGTAAGAAACAAATATTTTTATATTTATTACTAAGAGACAAATGGAACAACCGGGTTGGAATCAGCTGACCATGACTCCATGAGTGGGGAACATGTTTGAACTACCTCAGGGATGAATTCTACAAGTGGAAAATAAAGAATTTGACCATTGGTAGCCCTTGAAAATCAGGGATTTGTAAAGCTGGGAAAATTCCCAAGGGAAATGACCTACGCACAAGATGATTTTGGGATATATATCATATGGGAGGAGGCAGGACACTGCCTAGTATGCTAGGAGAGGAATATGACTTTCTTTTACGAGCATTGGTTTCTGAGTGTGAGGCAAGGAGAGTTTTTCTGATTCTGGAAGAGGACGATAATTAGGGAGGAGTTTGCAGTTCTCCCTCATGGATTCATGGTTAGGCTAGGGGGTGAAAGGAGCAAGTAGATTAGTTGTTTCGTTCTTTAGTTGGGTGCAACTTGGTTGTTCCATTTGTCGTTCCTGCACTTTTGTTCAAATATATACTCCTATCTATTGCTTTGCTGAATTGTCTTTCTTAGAAAATGGCTAAGTGGAATAAAATGAATTATAGGATGAGTCCTTCGAGGTTTTATTTTGTTAATGAATGAATTAACAAATCTATTGTGTTAGTTGTTGTAGGTACAGTTTGATTTTTTTAATGAATAGGGTAAAAAAACTATTGTGTGTTATCTCTTGTAGGAACATATTTATCTTGTTAAATGAATGAAGTAATAAAACTACTATATGTTATTTGTTGTAGGAACAAATTTATTGTGTTAATGAATGAAGTAATAAATCTACTGTGTGTTATCTGTTGTAGGAACAATTTTATTTTGTTAATGAATGAAGTAATAGAGCTATTGTTTGTTGGTTATGGAGGGTACATGGGGTATGCCTATAAGTAAATAAAATAGAATCATCACTGGGATATTTTTAACCTCTACCAGGCATGTGATCACATACGTACACATGTTTCGGTTTGCAAGTAACTTTAGAGTAAAAAATGATAAATATAATTCTAGAAGCATATAAATATCTATATGTATTCAGATTGTTGCCTACATAGAGTTTCAGAGTTATATAAGTTTCTAATACACAAAAAACTATTTTGGCTATTGCATATCTTGAAGATTCGAGTTTTCTCATTGAATCTGACTACTTTAAGGAAGCAAATAGTTACAGTGTTTATCATTACAATGACGCAGGAGTAAAGATACAGTGATATAAAAATACATAAAACATAATTCCATAATTCAGATTCGGACCAATACTTAAATGAGTATTCAAACTCCACACAAACACTGCGATTCATAAATTTTAAACAATGAAATCTCATTACAATATGGGGTAGTTCCATTCTATTCCTTCTTTAATGCTTACAGATAGGAATAACCAACCATCTGTAGGAGCCGATATAAAGTTCCTAGGATAATATTAATCTAGCACAGAATGGTGACATTACAACAGAACCTGGAGGTATTTTCTTAAGATGCTATAAGATGGAACCCGAGTACCTTTTCACGCAAAGGCGCTGTCTAGAATCCAGGGAATCCAAATGTTAATGGTCCTACAAGAGAAGACCGAGAACATCAATGACAGAGTTATGAAAATAAATAAACGAAAATTAGATATCAAGGGTAGAGTAATATCGGAAACGATTTTACAAGAAATTAAAGCTTTGCAGTGTTAACACGTGAATGTTTACTTAGATTCAAGATAATACGGGGCTCCTTGTTCCATCTTCAACGCTGAGTGAATGGTTCATAACCGGAGGGGAAAAGTGGATGTTGAAATAGCTCATGGGTAAATAGTAATTGTAAGGCCTTCTTACTCTGCTTCAATGGATTAATATCACTTGTTTTACATCATTGGGATAGAATTATTAGATGACGTAATGAAAGTAAATTATTAGAATAAACAATTTTGTTTGTTACGGGTTATTTACCTCTGGAGATAAATTTATCCAATATTTTGTTACTATAGAATTTAAGTCTATTTCTAATTTTTTAATTTTATATTATTATTATTATTATTATTTTTTCTTTTCTTTTCTTTTCTTATATGTAAATTTAAAATAAAAGACATAAATTATTAAAATAAAATATGTGATGTCATTACATATATGAGTATAAGCCATCAAATCTTAAATTAACTTTTAAGTTTAAAATGTGGCTTTTCTAAATGATACTATGAATTTTATATAGTCATTCTTAAAATTCAATATTAATGTGTATAAAATCGAATTGCAACAATGTAGAAGGTGTTTCAAA
>ML809793.1:49593-61512 GCA_009831015.1 Picea engelmannii | reverse complement strand
AATGGTTGAATGTTCTCTGTTAACTTAATGCAGTTCCTTTCCCTTTCATTTAAATCTAGTTAGATTCTAATTGGGTTAAGAAGAAATTTTGTTTTATTATAAATTGTTCGCGAGTTTGGGTTAATGAAATGGTGCATGGTTTTTATAATTGATTAGTGGGTATTGTCGTAATGGGTCGTGTTCTAATCTAAATTGAACATTGTTTAATATAATTTGAGGATTGTTCAATACTAATTGGATCTCGTTCTAATAATTTTGGGATATGGTTAAATATCATTTGAGTAGTGTCTTAATATAGTGGGGATGTTGTTTATTTAATGGCGAGATCTAAATTTGTAACACTTGGACATATAGAGAGAGTGGGTGAGAAGAAGTTGTTACTCGCCTTCATTTAATCCTTCTTCACTTAGCTTCATATTGATTTGTTTAATAATCTGATATTGCGCACAACAGGAATTAAGGCCTACCTGGATGCTAACCTTACAATAACGAATGATGCTATAGAGTTCCCTTAGATTTATCTCTTGGCAACTTACAAGCGTTCATGTAAATTGGTTTCTTTTAAGTATAACCTATTACTGAGAAGAGGGGAATGCTCAAGACCCTTGGGATGTGTTATAATAATAATAGAAAGGGATTGTGGCTAGATTTACCTTTGGAATTTAGTATCTCATTAAATTGGTATAAGAAGGAAGAATAGTAGCTTCTTAATGACTTTTAAGTGGTGAGTAATTTAATGAGTTGAGGAGTTATTAATGTCTCACTAATTCTTTCGCCTTAATGTGATAACTAGGTTAGTTGTTATATTAAAGGTTGTATTATTGTCATAATAAATGCCTTACTTGTTATATTAACTGTCGATATCTTGTGATTGATTAAAAATACGCTTCCAATGCAATATGGTAATAGTAGTGAGTAATCTAATGAGTTAACAAGAATTCACCCTTGAAAGTTGCCTTAATGAGATAACTTTGTTAATTGCGATATTGATGATTCGTCTTGTCATTAGCTTAGTAGGCATTGGTCTACTTGCGTCGGGAGGGATGTAGACACCTTCATGTTCCTCAAAACAGTCACCAACCCTGAGACGTTAAATAGTTAAAATCGATGGGAACCTGGGCTTGAGCGTTGCTTATGTGTCTTGGAGGTCCTAACCATTGCAGGGTAGGACGGATGGGTAGTCAGTCTTTTTATTATCGGTTGATTGTTGTTCATTACTGGTAGATGTCGTTGTGCCACTTAGATCTTTATGTTGATATCGCAGTTGTATGCGTCATGATTTGTCGTCATACGACAACGCAGAGTATAATGTCTTGTTACCCTTGTACACACACACACACAAAAAAAAAATTACAATTGTTATAAGACGTTGTCTTCGTAATGAGGAGGAACGTTACATCCACAGAGGAATCTAGAATATTTGGGGTTGATCCCACTTCATATTTGTTTATGGATGTGGTCAAGGAACAATATTACTCTGTTGGAAACTATGATGACCAATACATGAGATGGACCATGATGTATCAAGAGCGGGGCCAAACAGTGTTGGAGTTCACAAATAGCTTCCATACCTTGCGAACCAAGATGGGTATCAAAGACTTCAAGTAACATTTAGTTATGAAATAACATGAGGCTCTACACATGTATATCCAAACCAAAATGGATTTTATGGACATTTCATCACTAGGAGCTGCTTATCAATATGATGTCAAGATCAAATAAAAATTTAAGTAGGAAAACAAGTGGGAGTTCGGGTATGCAAATATACAATAGCCAATGTATGGTAAAGACGACCCTAACTCACAAAACAACCAATCTCAAGACAACCAATCCAACCATAGGAAAAGAAGGGTATTGAGAAGATTAAAAAGGACACTTGAAAGTGGTGCGACTTCCAAAAAATCCCTTGGCACAACACCGATGATTGTAGCGCCAAACATCCGTTTGTTCTTAGATTTGTTCTTCGGTTTCATTTATCTTAACTTGTCATCGCTAGCGTAGACAAAGTGTCGTCTAGACTCTAGCTCTCCACATCTGTTTCAACCGAATTGATAGTTCTGTGGTGCGTATGGTTTTTGTGGAGGTAGTATTATTAGTCTATCGAGATTCGAATATACGGATAATTTTAGTGTTCACGGACAATTACTTTCTTCTTATGAATGCCGAAGCATTTAGGGTTTCGGTATTGTCGATGAACTTTTCAGTTAAAAGGATGAATCGTGCTGCATTTAGGGTTTCGGTATTGTGGATGAACTTTTGATTTAGAAGGATGAATCATGAATGGTAGGATTCCATGAGTTTGAAGTTTCATAGTGACATCATCCATGATGAGAGCGTTTCCAATTTCATTGTTGGGAGTGATAAGACCATGACATCAGGTTTTCCTTTGTTTTGCTGATTAACCGATGTATCTATTAATATTCCATGTGGAATTTTATTATTTACCAAAATTATTAATGTGACGAGAGAGGCATGGAAGTACGGTTTGTGAAGTTTTGAAAACAAATTCCAAAAGGAATAAAGAATAATTTGTGTGAGGGTTGATTTTCAAAATAGGGGAGGGGAGCATTATAATTTAAAAAAAGAAATTATCTTTAAAAATTATGGTTTTAACAATGGAATCAAAGACTTTCATCTCTATCAATAAACATATTTTATATCAAATTTTGAAATGAAGAATATAAGCAAATTATGCTTTTAACTATGGAATCAAAGACTTTCATCTTTAACAATAAATATTGACTATGAAAAACATATTTTACATCAAATTTTGACACTTACTAATATAAGCAATGTATAAAATATTTTCATTTCTATCAATAAATATTGACTATGACAAACATATTTTATATCAAATTTTGACACTTACATATATAAACAATGTATAAAATATTGACTATGACAAACATATTTTACATCAAATTTTGACATTGCCCAACATAAACAATGTATAAGTTGTACTATAAACAACTATATACATTAAAGTAATATGGAAAGTACATCAATGGAATGTATATATTTATAAATAATTTGTTTATAGTGTATATTATTACATTTAAATTTAAGGATAATGTGTGGTGTGATAAAGAATTAAAGGATAAAGAAAATTAAGATATTATAAGAGGGTGGTCAAACCTAACTTAGAAGATGAAAAATATATTTAGGTTGTGAACAACTCAAATAAGAAAACAACATTGCTAAAATTCAAACCAACTCTCATGAGGTTCATAAAGAAAGCGAGTGTTGAACAATTCCAATTCCCAAAACACCGTGGGATGAAATAATTTGTAACTTGTGACACTAAGAGGATTGAGGATGAAAATCATTTTCTCTTGGAGTGCTCTCCCTATACTCAAATTAGATCGCAATTTCAAAATATCTATCACAATACCCACATTTCTAATCACTTAAGTAATCAAATCTATGGTGACCTTGGAATGCTTCTCTTAAATGTTCTCAAACAAATAAATAAAATTTTAAAGAAATATAAGTAATTTCTTACATTTTTCAAGGTGTGATAGACAAATTTTGGTCTCATGCATGTTAATCATGACCATCATATTCTTTACCTACAAAATTATAGTATGGGATAAACAACACTCAAACCATCCATATTTTTCCATTAAATTTGGTTCTAAATCTGGTTGGAACTATGTCAGAAGCTAGAGTTGACCTATGTGATCAGAACTTTTCCCCTAGGGGTTTTTCCCAATTTGAATAACACTATGATCATCATTTTTTGAAAAAGTGATCCCATTCATACACTAATCCTTTAATGGTCTATTATATATGATATATTGGTGGCATGGTGGTGATATAGTCTCTTACTTAGAACCTTAGCCAAACCTGGCTTTCCCTTATTTTTGTCGATTTCTCAAAACCAATATTAGAGGTGCTATGAATATTCAACCTGAGCGCCTCTTCTCATAACATACGACCAAGAAACTCATGACCAATGGTTCATCGAAATTGGTACAAAGCAGTTTTTACCAACTAAAGTTTTGAGTGCGATATCAATAATCTAATGACGTGTATAATACTATAAAACCACTTGATAGTTTCATTGCACTCCTAGGGCATGATTAATTTCTTTCCTACTCTAATTGCGATGTACCTCTAGGAATGTCAATTTTTGTTTGCACAATAGAATGAGGTCTAAACCATTCAACCTTTGGTTACACAAAAAAACTCACTATCTCGACCCTCCAAACTTGCCAACTATAAACGATTGTAAGTGCATTCCCTCTATGTATCGTGCAATCGAATGCATTTTCTAACACAATAGAAAAATAACTCAATCAATTTTATCATCCACTAAATATAATACTCAGTCTGCATGTGTTCATTGTATTCTACTCTGCGCATAAAAATTACATAGATGCATAACATATATTTTCACACATAATTTGGGTTATCTTTCACACAATCGACCTGATGGATTCCATTTAACCATATCATTACACTCTTAGGCATACAAGAAACTGATTTTATTCCATATTTAGAGTTTTTAATTCTCTGAGACAGTTCCCTTCCTTTATTACTCAAGAAACCCCTATCTAGAGTCTCTCCCCCACTCCTCTTTTATCATCCTCCATAACTAACTATTCCATCAGTTCAAAATTACAAATCCCCCCAAAATCTAATAACCAACCATCTCCTTCAAAAAATGAAGGGATTACTAGATTTAGAAAAAAATGAATCCTATGATTACTTGACCATTAATGGATCTCCTCACAGGGAGAATCAAAGTGCCACTTATCCCTATTTTATCTCCTAATTTGACAATCCTACTAACTGATTGCATAATTGCAATAAATAAAGCACATAACTAACAATTTCTTCAAACTTAGGATTGCTTGTCCCCTTCTAAAGCCACAACATGTGACCAATTCGTCACATTGATGGATTTATGATGATTCTCCTACATCATATACTCACTATACATCCACATATCCCAGTCATGCAACTCAACCTCCTCCAATAAAAAACATTCAAACAATTTCACCCACTAATTCCCAATCTCGTGCTTATAAACCATTTTAGTTATCCTACCAATGTCTTTCTCTAAAGAACAAGCCTCGACAATGGAACCATTTGTTGGTGTTTGATAGAGACTAGGGTTCTTTCATGTTACCATGGGTGTGTAACATTTTTCTCTTTAGTTTGAAGAGATTTTATACATTTATAGCTAACTAAAGTTGACCATCTCAATTTAAACTAATTTTTTGGTGTTTGATAGAGATTAGGGTTCTTGCATGTTACCAACAAAATCTCTTTCCCTAGTATAGATCAACTAGTATTTTCAATCCTCCCAAAGGGAAGCAAATCTCACCCTAAGCATATATGAGAATTTATCAAATAGGGACACACAACAATATGGTTGCATGGTTACGATATTATATTCATAATAGAGAAATTTAACCCCATAAGTGATATTTACATAAATTAGAATGATTAGATTCATAACCATCACCAAAAGTATATAAACAAATTACATGACAAGGTAAACATACTACAATTTTCTAACCAAAAACCATCAATATGACATACACAAAAATATTTTTAAGTAGGGGCCCAATTTTTCCTTTTTTATTCATAAAAATATTTTATAATAAATAAGAACAACCAACTACAACTAGAGAATCAACAAATGAGCATGTAACCTTAATTAATTAATTAAACTTTGCAAATGGCAAGTTTTAACAATTTGTAGGAAACTTGCTCCACATCCCTTTATTCTTCTTATGCATTCAATTTCCTAATCTCTATGTTTTTTAATCTAATCTTTTTCAACTTCCAAAATGAAGAGGCCAACTGTAAGTAACTTTAAATTACCCAATGTTATGTAAGCTGAAACTACTCATGCAAAGAAAAGAGCAAAGTATAACATCTTGAAAATTAAGTATACACTTTATGATAAAGTTGATTAATACCACTAATTTTGCATCCTTGGGATAGAATTATAAGATGAAATCATGAAAATTAATTATTAGAATAAACAATTTTGTTTGTTAAGAGTTATTTTACCCATTGAAATAAATTTATTCAATATTTTATTACAATAAAATTTAGGTCTATTTTTAATTTTTATTATTTATTTATTTTCTTATATTTTCATTTTTAAAAGAGGACATAAATTTTTAAAATAAAATATGTGATTCCCATCCATCTATATATATATATATATATATACTATCAAATCTTAAATTAACTTTTAAGTTTAAAATGTGGTTTTTCTAAATGATACTATAAATTTTATATAGTCATTCCTAAAATTCAATATTAATATGTATAAAATAGAACTGCAATAATGTAGAAGGTATTTTAAAATAAATGATTAATGTGCCTTGGTTCTAGTTTCTTATTCCTTTTTAACACAATCTCACTACAAGAATTACCTAAAGTTAATAAATTCTTCAGAGCTTATGAATCCAAATATCACAAATAAAGTTGGAGAAAGACTAAAGAAATGCAAGTTTTCATAATTTGTCTTTATAAAGGAATTGATTATTTATAATGCTAAATTATTCAAAGCTTATGAATTCAAATTTCAAAAATAAAGTTGGAGATATTTCAATTATTTAAAGAGAATTTAGGAGAAAAAATCTAAAAATAAAATTTTGCTCAATAAATTGATTAAAAACATATTATTGCAATTTACTCAATAAATTGATGAAAAAAATATTATGTAAATTGCTCAAAACACATATAGTAGAAAAATAAGTAATGAAAAATGCTAATACAAAAATTGAAAAGATAAAAGATAAAATTAATCTTAAAAAGAGATTTTAAAACTAATTTTAATTTTACTAATAATGTATATCTCCAAATCATTATAAATTATAACATGAAAAAATAAAGCATAAAATTGAAGTTAGAAAGAATTTTTAAAGATAATTGTAATTTTATTAATAATGTATATCTCCAAATTAGTATGAATTATAACATGTCATAAGAGAAAATACATTAATTATTTTTAAAAATATTCACAATTTTACTAATAATGTATATCTCATAATTATTATGAATTATAACATGTTATAAATTAACATATATAAAATGAGAAAATAATAAATACATTAACTTGTCTTCCTTAAATAAATGCTATAAGAATCCTTTCTTCAATGTGTATAAAAATATAATGTGGAAAATCTTGGGAATCCAAACCTATGTCTTAATTTTTATTGAAAAAAATAGAATTAAATTTAAAGAGTAAATTTAAAACTGAATAAGTTATATTTTTTTGGTGGTTTTTTTTTTTTTTTTTACACATTTGTCATAAAAATATTAATACATATTAATTTAATTTAATTAATTCACTTATATATCTATAAAATTTTATATAATTTAATTTGATTTACCTATTTACACAATAATTTTATATAATTTTATTTTTTAAATAAATTAACAAAATCGCTATATTTTAATGATAATATAATGAATTCTATTTATAAATAAACATATACAATTTTAACAACGACAATTAAAAAATCATACGTAGATATTATATTTGAAATCACATCATTCTTAAAAATTTCTACTAAAACATTTTCAATACATTTGATTGTACTTTACATATAATAGAATGAATTCTAAATATAATTAAACATATACAATTTTAATAACAATTAAAAAAATCAACAATAGAAATTATATTTGAAACCACATCACTCTTAAATATTTCTACTAAAATATTTTCTATAGATTTGATTGTACTAAGGCTATATGTGTTATCACTAGGGTAGATAAAAGCATAAATGAATAGGTATCTTTCTGGGCCAAGGAATGATGATTATGTGTATCACTAGCGTAGATGTGTTTTCACTAACTTTCTGGACCAAGGAATGATGATTATGTGTATTTGAGTTTTGTATCGAGTGTTTAGACTTCGCAAAGGTTATATATATATATAAATTTATTGGATAATATAATAAATAAGTTTATATATATAATTTTATTAGAAAATATTATATATATATATATATATATAATTTCATTCCACAGTATAATAAATTTTGTTTGAGGTGGGTTCTAAAATTATTTGGTAAATTAGATTTACCAAACCCTTCATCTAACGGCCCTACATACCCTACATAGTTTACCTACTTGAGACTTCAAACATATTTTCAACTTTATGATAATCTTACAATGATGTCAGACATCAACATTTTGTAAATATTTTCAAATGGTAAAAAGAAAGCAAGCTTGAAGCTACTTAGTGGGCTCTATGTTGTTCACGCACCGATCCTTATAACCGTTGGCGGGTTGGCACCGGTTCCCTCACACGCTATCGTATAGACTCGACCAACTGTTTGGGAGATAGAGATAGATAGCATTTATGGGAGATATAGAGGAAACCGAGAGGGAGATATAGGAGTTAAGGAAGAATGTCCTTTATCCACTAGTTGTGTGATCTAGATAAACAACACAAATTTTTCAATGATTTTTTTATCTAGTACTAGTATTACTCTTAACACAAACAAAACTAAGGTTATGATGATTAAAGCTAAAAATATCACTTTTGTTAATTGAAAGAAGTGACTTCATACAAATATCTAGGAATAGAGTTTGGTCACAAATTTAGGTAACTATAGCATTGAGAAAAGCATATATGGAGGGTGAAAAGCTAACTATGGATAAGAGGAATTTTTGGTTATGGGATAAGAAGAAACTAACTCTAGGGATTTCTCCTTTAAAGAACCTTTGGTTATGGCATAAGAAGAAACTGACTCTAGGGATTTCTCCTCTGCGGAATCGTGGAGAAATAGCAAATCCAAAAGTGTTTTATAACTGATAATATCAAAATTAAAGGAAATGATCCCTATCTTATCCTCCTCATAGAAGCAAATCTCCCCCCATTGAGAGCACAACGATGACTAGGTACTTAATGTAAAATAACATGTAGAACATCATGGAAGACAGTAGGCTTCCTAAGATCGCTTGAAACTCTAGTCAAAACCACCTACTACTCAAGAAATGTTAAGTCTTGGCTATCATTGGGGAATCAAGAAAGATGTCATTGTATCTGTATGTTTTGAAAATCAACTTGCTAAAATATGAAAAAACTCTCATGAGCTCCATAGTCAAACTAAATGTTGGTCAATTCCTAAAACATCATATGCTGAAAGGATTCGTCATATTTGTGACACTAAGAGGGTTGAAAATAAAACTCACTTTCTCTTAGAATGTCCTACCTACACTCCCATTAAATCACTATTTCCATTTTTTTTTACAACACCAAATTTCTAGACCATTACACTAAACTGTAATGATTTATAATTTTTTAAAGAAAATTAAGTAATTCCTTACATTTATTAAAATATAATATATAAAATTTAATATTAATAAATATTAATTATCATTATCAATATAAAAAACTTTAATAATATAATAATTTCTTTTAACTTTTATTTTAATATTACTCATAATTTTATTTTAACATTACTAATAAAATTTGTTAACTTTTATTTTAATATTACTATTAAAATAGTTAGGGGCTCAATAATTCTCTTAGTCATAACTTTTCAAAGATATATTCAATATCAGCACAAACTTTCTTAAGTGGCCATCAATTTGGTTATAAAGGGTGGTAACTTTTTAAATATACATAATATACCGCACCATTTTTTTTCGTTTTCTTATCGTCAACAATTAGCCATCGTCAACAATTATTTATTTTTACAATTAAAGTAGTAGTGTAGTTAGCCATCGTCAACAATTTATTTAGGACAACAAATAATTAAAAAATACATAATATTAATAATGAGACACAATTTATTTATAAAAACATAATAATATTTAGTGTTATTTTTTAAACTATAATTAGGAATATTTGTATTAATAAATTGTAGCAAAGATCACAATGAGATTAAAAAAATTATTGTCTTTGTATTTCAAGTAAAATAATCAACTCCTTATTTTCTAAATACTTTAAATATTTAATTCTAGAAAAAATTAATGGCCATATTTATTACATAAATATTGTTGACATAACAAAATACTTGAAATATTGTTGACATAACAAAATACTTGAAGGAGATTTTTTTTTCTTCACCACTATTGTCCAAGCTTTCATTGTCTTTGATGACGCCCTTTCTATTCTTACCAAATTTTATTTGTCTTGATCTTGGGGTTCTAATTATTCTTGTGTCTCATCTTCTTCAGCTTGATTGACCTACATTTCCTTATGGGGGCCTCTACATTTTGATCTGGATTTGAGTGAAAAGAAAGGTCATCTTCCACTCAACCTTGTTTTGTTGATCATTGTTGAGATGGAGGGTCTTCTTTTTTAACGAGTATCACTATTTTGATTTGAATCCACTAATGTGTCCCTAGTTTACTCTAGATCCACTTTTGGCTCTTCCATGGGAGGGTCCAATTTAGGTGAATCTTCCTTGGTAATCAATTTATGTTCTTCTTTTACTCCAACCCACCAGGTTGATTTTCGTTGATTCTCCCTAACTTTCCTTGGAACTTTTCAATCATTTGTTGCTAAATTCCCTATCTCAAAGAAAACACTACAATGGAAAGAAACATGTTCATAATTAATCTTTTGTTTTGAGTAGTAGTTTTCATCTTTCAAAATTATTTTTTCCATAAAACCTTTGCTAAAGTCCATTTCCACACATATTTGGGCATATATAGTCATGCTTCAATTATTTGTTTCAAAAATTGTGTAATAGTAATTTCAAAGGGCTTTGCCAATGGATCAAACAACGTATAAATTTCCCCAAAATTAGGTTCCAAAGTATAAAATCAAATCCCTCTCTTCGAAAATGTAAAACTCAACAATGGAGAATCCCTTTGCACATGGGTAAATAAAACCCTCCTCTTTGAGCTTAGGTTTTCAAAAGTCCAAAAACAATTTTGACATATATACTAAACAAGGACAAAGACCATTGAAATAACACACAAGAGCATTGATATTCTAGAAGGCCTTCTGAGCTGCAACATATTTCACCATGGGAATAATTATGGCTGGAACCTCCTAAACTAGAATACAAGGAGAAAAAGATACATTCTTCAAAATATTGTGAAAAGAAGCCTTACCTAGATTATCGTTAGATGGAAGAGGACCAAATTTGCATTCACTATCCATACTGGTTCCCACGAACTATCTAAAGTTGGCTTCCACATGAATACCAAGTGCACCGGAGGAGGAAGAAACAATTAACGTTGAATTATTGTTTTCCATACAAATATCCAAATCGACAGAGAGCGAAGATTCATTAGATTTCATTGAATACAAATATATTTTATGTGTTAAAGAGTTTGGCAAAGGTATGTTGTTTTTTGTGTGTAGTTAGCAAGTGAAATAGGATGCATAGGAGTTGGATATTAGGACCTTCTTCATAAGGATATGATTGGATAACCCTAAGAGAAAAGGTAATCTATCCTCCTTCTCACTTCTTAAGAATATTATGTTTCTGTGCATTAGATCTAGGTGGAATCCATAGTGGTCTCTCCTACAGTACATGATTGACTATAATAAGGTCAATGAGAGTACATAATTGACTATAATAAGGTCGATGAGAGGGCTTGTCTATTTGTAGATGAGTTTCTCTACAACAATGGGGTATGGATCCACTAAAGATGAAAAGTGAAGGTTCTAAAGAGTGAGTTATAGTGAAGGCCATTGGGGGAATGTCTTGATGGAAGTAGAAACATTTACCAACAACCAATATTATGTATTTATTTAACTTATGTATAACTATGTGAAATTTGAGTTTTTCTAACAACAATATGTAATTTTTTTAAGAAAATTTAAGATATATGTTTTCCTTAGTGGAGATGTTGAGTACCTTAACGATGAATTTTCCTTCCAAAAATTTGTATAATTGTAGATAAACCATAATTCTAGTGTGGCGTATTTTTGAATATATATATATATATATATATATATATATATATATATATATA
>ML809793.1:17497-38867 GCA_009831015.1 Picea engelmannii | reverse complement strand
CCCTTGGCAGAATGGTGGTATAACACTTCCTTTCATACTGCAACAAAAATGACACCATTTATGGCACTCTATGGATACCACTCTCCTTCCATCACTTCTTCTCTAAAAGAAAAATCTAAGGTTCAAGTAGTGGAAGATCACATCGAGCATCAACAACAAGTTCTCCAAATATTAAAGGACAACCTGACCATGGCACAAAAACACATGAAACAACAAGAAGATCAACATCGTAGTGAAAGAAGTTTTGAAGTAGGCGATTGGATGTGTTTAAGACTACAACCATACAAAAATATGTCCCTCAAACAATCCAAGAAGGATAATAAATTATCACCAAAGTGCTATGGACCTTATAAGGTGTTGCAAAAGATTTGTACTATGGCATACAAATTGGGGATCCCTGCATCTTCATGAGTACACCCAGTTTTCCATGTTTCATTATTAAAGAAGGTTATAGGTGACAAGATCCTAGTTCAAACTATATTTCCAGAACTTAACGAGGAAGGAAAAATCATATTGGAGCCTGAAGCCATCACTGACACAAGAATTCGCCATTTGAGGAATAGATCCATTTCAGAGTATCTCATCAAATGGAGGAAACTATCGCCTGAAGATTCCACTTGGGAAGATGAGTCTTTTATACAGAAGCATATAAGGTTACTCAAGCGTTTTGGACAACACTTGTCTTGAGGGGATGGTCATTTTAAGCCCTAATATTGGCTCATTAACCCTTAATTGGGGCATATTACATTAGTAATGTTATTTTATTTATGTCGACTTTATTCCATTAGTTGTAATTATAATTCCTAGCCTCCTATATATACCAAGGAGACATTTTCATTTGGAATCATCTTGTACTTGAACATTTATGTGGGGTAAAAGAAGGTTGCCCCCTCGAAGAGGCTTATTATCTGAAATTCTCTCTTTTTCAAGGTGTTGAGTACTTATTCTGAGGTTTTTCTATGTTATATTGATATTTGGTTCTTAACACCAGGTCATGGTCTAGGTCTAGGTCATGGTCTATGTCTAGCTCCAAGTATAGACAATCACCTAGACCATGACCTAAACCATAACCTAGACCTAGACTCAGACTATGATCTAGAACTAGACCTAGACCTTGCCTTTCCATGCCTTTCCGTTCCATGTCTAGCCTTTCCTTTCCTTGCATTACCTTTCCTTTCCTTGCATTGCCTTGCCATGCCTTCTTGTCGTGCCTTGTAGACAATCACTTAGACCATGACCTAAACCATAACCTAGACCTAGACTCAGACTATGATCTATACCTAGACCTTTACCTTGCCTTTCCATGCCTTTCTTTTCCATGTCTAGCCTTTCCTTGCCTTGCATTACCTTTTGTTTGCTTGCATTGCCTTGCCATGCCTTCTTTTTGTGCCTTGTCTTGCCTTGATTTTCCTTGTCTTGTATTTCCTTGACTTTCCTTTCCATGTCTATCCTTGCCTTCCCTTTCCTTGTCTCACCATTTCCTAATAAAAAATAGATCATTAGTGTTGAATCTTGAGGAGGCCATGGGTATTTTTGGTATAAATTTAAATAAAAATGAAAATAATCATGAACATCAATCCAACCATCTTCATATAACACATGAAGGCCATAATAACATATAGTCATCAACAAAAGCAAAAGTTATGATACACAAAAAAATTGAGTAGCCATAATAAGAAGTAGTTGTCAACAAAAAGCAACAAGTATGTCACATATGGAAAAGGTAGAGATAATACAAATGATTAAACCATGTAAGAAATCTCACAAGTTATTCACTTGTCAAATAGTTTTACCACAACTTCGAAGGAAAACTCTTGGAACAAAACTAACCATTTCCAAATGTGAATTTCTAGTATAGGATTTTTAACCAAATATTTTAAAGTAGAATATTATTATAAAACTTAAACTTTCCTCCCAACACATACTGCCTAAAATTTTGTAGAGTGTACATCATGGCAAATCCTTCTCACTAAGTAGTGTTATAGTTGTGTTTATCTTGTGAAAGTTTCATACTTGTGAAATATATAGGATGATCAAGGTTCCATTATCATGGTTGTAAGAGGACTACGCCTAATGCAATCCTTGAAGCATCAAAATGAACATGAAACTCAACCTTCCAATTAGGATATACTAATTTTGAGGCACCTATCATCTTCTCCTTAAGAAATTTGAAGATAGATTCACACTCAAGAGTACACAATAACATCTTAACTATCTTTGATACTTTCTCAAGTAGTGTTGTAATAGAGGGATATTTGTGGATAAGACATCTATAGTAGCGAATATGTCCTAAAGTAGACCACAACTACTTAATATTTACAATAACAACAATATTTGTAGGGTCCAATAACATTCATTCTCTATGAATGATATGTGCTAAAAAGGTACCAAAGGGTACATAAAATATCACTTCTTCATGTTTAAGGAATTAGGGGAATTTTGAGATAAAAAGTGGGGCAGGCTCAAAACAAACAATGCACTATAAATATAAACTTTAAAATAACCAATAGGATTCAAGATAATGATGTCAACCATAAGGGTAAATATTTTTGGAGGGGAAGAAACAAAACTACTTTTTCCTCATATTTTTGACTTGTCTCCTTACAGGTTTACCAAAATTTCAAGTGTAAGCACTCATTAGATGCAAAATTAAATTATGCATCTAATGAGTACCACATTCCATACTTTTTATAGACCCACATTGGGCTATATTGGAAATACATGAACAAACATGTTCACAATCGTACTACTCCAATTTGATTCTTCTATGGGAAAAATAAAACCTATAGATGACATTTCGTCAATTTCCTTCTTGACTTTCTATTTAACCCAAGGGTTGAGGAAATAGAGTCAATGATTAAAAATATTAACATGTAACTGCAACTCTCTCTTCATTTCTCCATGTTCCCCTTGAATTCCCTCCATCTCAATAAAACTATGCAAAAACAAGTATGAGTGTTCCTTCAGCAATCCCTCAATCTCACACATAGCTTGTCCATCCCAATACTCTCCAATTAATTCCACAATAGGTCTCTCCTCACTATCAATAATGAACTTCTACATTTTCAGAGGTTTTTGAGAGGATGCACTAGCACCACTGTCACATTTTTCCTTATACTCTATCGATCCTTTGGATTATATAAAGTACACATGCCTTAATTCTTCAATATCATTTGTATCTACCCCACCTTTTCCCACTTTTCCACAACATAGTAGAAAATATAACTATATCAAAGGTGACTAAAAAGCACACAACTGTTAGTGAAAGGAGAAAACTATAGGGAAATGTCTCTTCTACAACTTATCAGTGAACAATTTCTCTTTAATTAGCTTCAAAGTTGTAGCAACTTCATATTATCTACCTACAAAGGATAAATCCTAAAAAAAAAGAGTTTGAAGGTCAAATTATCTCCCGATCTACCTTGTTCTCTCCTCCTGCATATACCAAGCCTTAGGAATGAGTCCCAAAGTATGGAAAATCTTACAGGGACAAAACTAAGACAAAAATACTTCACATTTCGACTTCTAGACTATTCAACATGAATACAAGGATTTGTGCTATCCTCATATAAATCTAAGTTTAAAACAACTTTAACCTAATCTAAAGAAACACATTGAGATTCAAATTTAGTGGGGGGTAGGGGAACCTATGCTTCATGGATAATTTCACTTTATCCCAGGTGGAGATATCCTCTTTATGATTGTCCAACTATCTA
This sequence comes from Picea engelmannii, assembly GCA_009831015.1. NCBI lineage: Eukaryota > Viridiplantae > Streptophyta > Pinopsida > Pinales > Pinaceae > Picea > Picea engelmannii. The sequence goes on along the minus strand of ML809793.1, from coordinate 35,151 downwards.
GCAAGGGTGGCCCTCAATTCCATATCTAGAGTAAGGATTCTCTGGTCTTCCAAAATTTGTTCTCTTCATATTGTTTATAAATTCCTCCAAATTAGAGACGCGTCATATATAAGGGGGATGCACAACTATGCTCCAATCTAGAGAACATTCATAATTTCAAGACATCTTCATGAGCATATGTTACATATCCTATTTTTCCATTTCTACAAAGATTCTTTTGAATCTGATGCAGGAGCATTCAAAGAAAAGGGCGAGTAGAGGACAACTCAACATCCCAGTGCGCATTTTGGAAAATTATTTTGAAATTCAAAAAGAACATGTCATGAAATATTTTGAAAAGACTGTAATCAATGCACATATTTAATGTTGAAGAGCGGATCCATCACATGAGATCGATGGGGGATGTATTTTCTTTAATGTAGTAGATTGCATGAAAAATTTGATGCATTTGATCTTATCTGTCTATCTCAAACATTTATTGTAATAATCCTTAGTAGTTGTAAGATTTTAATTTGATAGGATAACGCTAAGGTATTCGGAGGGAAAATCTCAAGGAGCTCTTTGGTATAAATAATTGTATTTTTTCCTAGAAGAGGCTGCTAATAGTTGTTGCTGAAGGATAATTGTTGTTGTGGTTGAAATTGTTGTAGGATATTATCAGAGTGTATGAGCCCATGTATACTTTCATTTGAATGAATATAATAGAGAAGTGTTGATACCAAATGTCTGGTATTGCTATTGTTGTGTTTATCTGAATGAAATAATGGTAGTTTTTTTGTTTAAGTGCAATTATCTGTTATTTACTCATTCTTGTGTTTATGAATGCATTTCCATGGTTGAATGTATGAATCTGTGAGAGTTTAGATAAGTTTCACTTGTTTCTCTTCACTATCTTATGCAAGAAGTGCATACTGTTCGAAAGGAGTGCGTTGACACGGTCTGTTTCGACTCAGAAGCTCAAGAGAGATAACTTGAACTTTTATTTGAAAGAAGTGCATAGTGTCTACAAGGAGTGTGTTGACATAATATTTTCACTCAGAATATCAGGATGGATAATTCTATGTTCACTTGCAGAAGAGTGTAAACAACTGTTACAAGCTGTGCACAGTATCTCAAAGAAGTTGAGTCATGTGTGAAGATCTGTTGCAAGGCTTGCACAGATTCAAAATTTGACCAAGTGTCCAAAAGGCATTCTGAGAAGTTCAGAGTTTCAAGGAGGAACAAGATTAGAAGATATAGCATGGCGAGAAGTATTCAATAGAGGGGATTATTTTAAGATTCCCCAAGTTAACATGCAGGATCCATTCGGAGGAAGCGAGATCATTCTAGACCGTCATATCTGGGAGAGTTGCACGGTGTTTAGTCATGTCTTCCTTTAGAACTTCGTGAATTGGAGGAATTGGAGTGTGAAGGATGGAAAATCATTGAAGTACAAAGTCAGGAAGAGATCCTAGCCATTGATTCGAAGGTAGACACGTGGCGGTAGATAAACGCGTTTTGGAGGGAAGAGATTTGGAGAATTTGTGAAGTGCAAAGGGAAAAATTCATCGAAGTCACGAAGAGCGAAGTAGATCTGGACTGTTAGATCCAGAAGAACACGTGGCAGAGATCCGTGTAGTTTGAGAGAAAGGTACTTCAGAGGAAAATGGGTAAGGTGAAGCGAAAATGCCTGAAGCGCGAAGTAGATAAGTCCACCGAAACCGTCCATTGGAAAGGGATGTGTGGCGCTTGATCCACAACTTCGCATGGAAATTACTTTATGGAGAAAAGACTTTGGAGTGTTTACATTTCTCGAACGTCGAAGCTCCGAAGTAGATCATAGCCATTGGTTGTTGGAAGGAGCATGGACCGTAGATCTGATCTGGGAATTTTCGTCGATTCAGAGATAGGGAAAAAAAGAGTAAGTTGTTTGAAAAAGAACTGAAGCGCAAAGTCGCGAAGGGAGCTGACATGCGGTCACAACCCGTGGTCATATTGGAGAAGATCCTAGCATAGGAGCTAGCATTCAAAATTTGGTGTTGCCGGAGGTGATGAGAACGTCTTTGCGGGTAACTTGAACGTGCAGGTAACATCAAAGGGACCTATGTGTCATTTTTTAAGGGTCTATTGGAGACCCAAGGAGCCGATATGTCTCAATGGTTGAATATCCTTGACTGGGAGGTCGAGCAACCCCGAGGAGAGAAGGCGGGAGTTTGCATCAATTCGTATCAGAGCCTACTCAGATTTTAGGTTCTGTAAGTAGTAAGTGAAGGAGGTAAGTGGTTTCAGAAAGCAAAAATGTTTAAGCTCTGTGTATGAAGGAAAGTTCAACACAATGTCATCGAGAAGACATGAGGAGCCTCTTGTAGAAAACCAAGCGGGGGAAAGGAATATGAGATAACTTAGCACAAGGTTGGATGTGATGGAGACAACGCAAAGGAGAGAACTTGATGATGGATTCATCAGTGATGAAAATAGTGAAGAAAGAGAGATTGAAGAAGTTGTAGCAGAGGATGCTGCAGAATATTGCTTGTTGAAAGTTGTTGTGAAATTCGGATCTAGAGCAAAGATAGACATCCTAATGTATGAAGGAAACTTAGAAGTTGAAGATCTGCTGGATTGGATAATATCCATGGATAAGTACTTCGACTATGAAGATGTCGATGAGGAGAAAAAGGTAAAGCATGCTATTACAAGGTTGAAAGGACATGCAACATTGTGGTGGGATAAATTGCAAGTTGACAGAAGAAGCAAAGGTAAACAAAAGATCAAGAATTGGGACATAATGGTAGCCAGGATGAAGGCTAAGTTCATATCACGGGACTATAAGATAAATCTATTTAGGAAGTTGCAGAACCTGAGACAGAAGGGAATGACAGTGAAGGAGTATACAAAGGATTTTTACGAGATGAAAATCAGGGTTGGACAGAGAGAGAGAGATGAGGAAAAGTTTTCCAGGTATATCAATGGCATGTGATATGAAATTGAGGATGAAATCAACATGATAACAGAAAGGATAGTGGAGGACACTTATCATATTTCTCTAAAAGTAAAAGAAATGTTTTCCAGGAAGCAGAGTCAACGAAGCAGAGGCGGAAGTTCGCACAGAGGTAAGGGAATTGTCCATGACTAGGCACAAAAACCCAAGGGTGAGACTGAAAAACCACATAGTCACTCAGAAAGAGGAGGAATTTCCCGAGGGAGATAAAGTGGTGGAAGAAAATCTTTTCCTCGAGGAAGAGGAAGAGGCAGGATAGGAGAGGTGAAGTTTTATGCCTATGGAAAGACATGACACATGTCTTGGGAATGCCCTGAGAGAAAGAAAGAAGGAGGTGAAGCTCACATTTTGGAAGCGTAGAAGAGAAATGTTGAAGCATAAGGTGGATAAGATGGAAAATCTCTTATGATGAGAAAGGTTTTCTTGAAACCAGAGCAAGAGGTTGAAAAACCAGTGCAGAGGAACAATTTGTTTAGAATAGCTTGCAAGACTAAAGGCAGAGTATGCAAAGTGATAATTGACAGTGGGAGCACTGATAACTTAGTATCCTCATAGATGGTGGAGAAACTGGAGTTGGAAACAACTACACATCCAAGTTCGTATAAAGTGTCATGGTTGCAAAAAGGTCACCAGGTAATGGTATCTAAACAATGCCTAGTTCAATTTAATATAGGGGAATATAAAGATGAAATTTTTTGTGATGTGATTCCCATGGATGTTTGTCATGTTTTGTTGGGGATACCATGGCAGTTTGATAGGAATGTCATTCATGATGGAAGAATAAATATTTATACCTTGGAGAAGAATGGTAGGACACACATGCTACTACCAATAGAGGAGAAGAAAGTAAAGGAAGAAGCCAACACAAGTATACTTCTCATGAGTGGGAAGGACTCCTGAGTGAAGTCAAGAAAGAATAGGAGATGAAGTTTTCTATGGTGAGGAAACCAAGGGTCATCCTTACAAATACTTCTATGGAGGATCTTCCTGAAGAAGTTCAGGATTTGTTGGAAAATTTTGCTGACATAGTAGTGGATGAGTTACCTAACTCATTTCCACCTATCAGGAGTATCAACCATCATATTAAATTAATACCAGGAGAAATTTTGTTGAACAAAGTAGCATATAGATTGACACCTTAAGAGAATGAGGAGGTAAAAATACAAGTCCAGGGTTTGATGGACAAGGGATTGCTCAAAGAAAGCTTGAGTCCATGCGCAGTACCAACCGTGTTGAGTCTAAAAAAAGATGGAGGATGGAGAATGTGTATAGACTAAAGGGCCATAAACAAAATCACCATCAGGTACAGACTTCCTTTGTCAAGGATGGATGAGTTAATGGATTGTTTAAATGGAGAAAACTATTTTCCAAAGATAGATTTGAAAAGTGGATATCACTACATAATGATGAGAGAAGGTGATGAGTGGAATGCAGGCTTCAAAACAAATGAGGGGTTGTATGAGTGGATTGTTATGCCATTTGGCTTAACAAATTCCCCAAGTACTTTTATTAGGTTAATGAATGAGGTATTAAAAGATTTCATTTTTAAATTTGTGATTGTATATATGGATGATATACTGGTCTTTAGTAAAAATAAAGAAGAGCATTTGAGGCACTTAACATTGGTAATGAGGAGATTGCAGAAAGAGAACCTGCTGATCAATTTGAAGAAATCCTCTTTTATAAAGACATAACCCATTTACTTGGGTTTTTTAATCTCTTCAAATGAATTGACTATGGATCGAGAGAAAGTGAAAGAAATCATAGAATGACCATCGCCAAGGAGCATATTCAAGGTAAGAAGCTTCCATGGATTAGAATGTTTCTATAAGAAGTTCAATAGGAATTTCAGTGGAATTTGTACACCAATGTTAGATATGGTGAAGAGACACACGTATTTCAAATGGATAGAAGAGGCTAAGAAAGGTTTCAGGATATTGAAGGAGAAGATAATAGAACAACCGATTCTGGTATTGCCAGATTTCAGGAAGACATTTCAAGTAAGATGTGATGCTAGCGGAGTTGCAATTGGAGCAGTCTTGAGCCAGGACAATAGACCTATTTCATATTTCAGTGAGAAGTTGAATGATACTAAGAAAAAGTACTCCACATATGATAAAGAATTTTATGTAGTAATTCAAGCCCTAAATAAATGGAGGAACTATATTGTACCAAAATAGTTTGTTTTGTATAGCAATAATAAGGCTTTACAATTCATAACCAGACATGTGAAGATAAATCAAAGACATGATAAGTGGATAGAGTTTATGAAAAATTTCACTTTTGTCATTAAACATATTTCTAGAAATTCTCACAAAGTTGTTGATGCATTGAGTAGGAGATGTCTAATTCTACGGGAATTTCAAGTAAAAACCTTAGGGTTTGAACAACTTAAGGAGATGTATTGTGATGATCTATATTTTAAGGAGGCATATGAAGCATGTGAAAATCCTTTTCTTAGAGACAAAATCTAGTGGAAAAAGTATTTGATTCAATATGGATTGATGTTTAAAGGTAGCCAATTGTGCATACCAAAATGCTCAATGAGAGATAATCTGCTGAAACAAAAACATAGTGGAGGTCTAGTCAGATATTTCGGCCTTGACAAAACATTTGCACAGTTGAATGGTTCATACTATTTTCTAGGTGTGAGGGAGGACATGAAGAATTTTGTGGAAAAATGTAATATTTTCCAACATGTAAAAGGAGAAAGACAGAACACGAGGTTGTATCAGCCATTGCCTATTCCAGACAGGCCTTGGGATGCAATAAGCATGGATTTTGTGTTGGTTTTGCCAAGGACACAAAACATAATCAATTCCATTTTTGTGGCAGTTGATAGATTCTCAAAGATGACACACTTTATCCCATGCCAGAAAACTAGTGATGCAACACCCATTGCAAATTTGTTTTTCAAGGAAGTTGTGAGACATCATGGGTTTCCAAGGAGTATTGTTTCAGACAGAGACACCAAATTTGTTGGTCATTTCTGGAGAACATTGTGGAAGAAACTAAGAACATAACTGTCTTTTAGTTCTGCATATCACCCTCAAACGTATGGACGGAATGAGGTGGTAAATCAAAGCATAGGGAATTTGTTGAGGAGTTTGGTCACTGAACATCATAGTCAATGGGATCAAATTCTTTCACAAGCAGAGTTTGCATACAATGACTCAGTGAACAAAAGTACAGGAAAGAGTCCATTCCATATAGTGTATGGAATGAAGCCAAGGGGAGTATCAAAATTGAGAGATCTGGAGCAGAATGAATTCAAAAGCGTTGGAGTAGAAGACTTTGATGCAGAAATGCAGAGGCTTCACAATCAAATCAAGGAACATTTGCAAAGCAACAATAAAGAATACAAGAGTAGAGTTGATCAACATAGGAGAGAACTTCAGTTTGAAGTTGTTAATCAAGTTCTGGCACATCTCAGAAAGGAAAGGTTCCCAAGGGGAACATATAACAAGATGAATATGAAGAAGATTGGACCATGCAAGATCCTAAGGAAGTTCGATGAAAATGATTATGAGTTAGAGCTGCCATAAGATGTGGGTATATCACCCATATTCAAAATTTCAAACTTGTATCCTTACAGGCAAGATGACATTAGAGGATCAGGAGATCAAAAAGAAATCCAATGGGAGAAGCATATGCCTGTAGCAGAAAATCCACAGATGGAAAATATCATAGATCAGAGGACTAGTAATAAGAGCAGGAGGAAGACATATTTTGAGTATTTGGTAAAGTGGAAAGGATACCCAATAGAAGATGAAATTTGGGTAAATCAAGAAAATATCTAGAAGCATGGAAAGTTAGTGCAGGAGCTCATGGACAGGAGTCCATGAATTTTTTCCCAGAGGAGTATTATGTAGGAGCATTGACAATAAAGCACGAGTGGAGGACAACTCAACATCCCAGTGCGCATTTTGGAAAATGATTTTGAATTTCAAAAACAACATGTCATGAAATATTTTGAAAATATTGTAATCAATGAACATCTTTAATGTTTAGGAGCGGAGCCATCGCATGAGATTGATGGGGAATGCATTTTCTTTAATGTAGTTGATTGAAAGATAGATTCGATGCATTTTCTCTTATATGTCTGTCTCGAACATTTATTGTAATAAGCCTTATTAGTTGTAAGATTTTAATTTGATAGGATAGCTCTAAGGTATTCAGAGGGAAAATCTCAAGGAGATATTTGGTATAAATAATTGTATTGTTGCCCATAAAAGGTTGTTGATAGTTGTTGCTGAAGGATAATTGTTGATGTAGTTGAAATTGTTATAGGAGCTTATGAGAGTGTATGAGCCCATGTATACTTTCATTTGAATGGATATAACATAGAAGATTTGATACCAAATGTCTAGTGTTGCTATTGTTGTGTTTATCTGAATCACTGAAAGGTAGGTTTTATGTTTAAGTGAAATTCTCTGTTATTTACTCATTCTTATGTTTATGAATGCATTTTCATGGTTGAAAGTATGAATCTGTGAGAGTTTAGATATTTTTCACTTGTTTCTCTTCATGATCTTATGCAAGGAGTGCATATGGTCTGCAAGGAGTGCGTTGACAGGATCTGCTTCGACTCAGAAGCTGATGAGAAATAACTTGGACTTTTATTTGTAAGAAGTGCATATTTTCCACAAGTAGTGCATTGAAAAAATCTTTTGACTCATAAGATCAGGAGGAATAACTCTAAGTTCACTTGCAGAAGAGTGTAAAAAACTGTTGCAACGTTTATATAGTTGCTCAAAGAAGTTGAGTCATGTGTGAAGATGTGTTGCAAGGTGTGTACAGATTCAATATTCGATTAAGTGTCTAAAAGGTGTTTTGAGAAGTTCACAGTTTCAAGGAGGAACAAGATTAGAAGAGATAGCAACGAGAAGTATTCAATAGAGAGGAGTATTTTAAGATTCCCCAGGTTAATGTGCGAGATCCATTCGGAGGAAGCATGATCATGCCAGACCGTCAGATATGGGAGAGTTGCACGGTGTTTAGTCGTGGTTTCCTTCAAAACTTTGCGAATTGGAGGAATTGGAGTGTGAAGGAGTGAAAATCACTGAAATCCGAAGTCACGAAGAGATCCTAGCCATTGATTCGAAGGTAGAAACGTGTCAGCAGATAAACGAGTTCGGGAGCGAAGAGCTTCGGATAATTTGTGAAGTGCAAATGGAAAAATTCTCCGAAGTCGTGAAGAGAGAAGTAGATATGGAATGTTAGATCTAGAAGAAAACATGGCAGAGATCCATGTAGTTCGGGAGAAAGGTACTTCAGAGGAAAACAGGTAAGGTGAAGCCAAGACGCCCAAAGCACGAAGTAGCGAAGTCCATCGGAACCATTTGTTGGAAAGGGACGTGTGGCACTTGATCCACAACTTCACATTGAAAGTACTTTGGGGAGAAAATAATTTGGAGCGTTTGAAACTCCCAAATGTTGAAGATTCGAAGTATATCACAACCGTTAGCTGTTGAAAGGAGAGTGGACCGTAGATCTAGTCCGAGAATTTTTGCTGATTCGGAGATTGAGAAAAAGAGAGTAACTTGTTTGTAAAATCCCTGAAGCGCAAACTTGTGAAGGGAGATAGCCTGCAGCCACAGGCCATGGTCATATTGGAGAAGATCCTAGCATAAGAGATAGCATTAGAAATTTGGTTTTGACTAGGCGCCGAGAATGTCTATGCAAGTAACATCAAAGGGACTTGTGTGTCATTTGTTCAGGGTCGATTGGAGACCCAAGGAGCCAATCTAGCTCAGTGGTTGAAGATCCTTGACCAGGAGGTAGAGAAACCCTAAGGAGAGAAAGGGGGGGGTCTGCACCAGAGTCACTCTCAAAAGAATGGATATGCCTCCAACTCACTTAGCCATTTGCTTTAGGATTAATGTAGTATGTTCTCTTACCATAATTCATATGATAAATCTTGTCTAATACATATTCTTCCATGAAATAATTTATAGTTTCAATAAACCTTGGTCCTTTATAAGGGCCCAAAGGATGAATAATCCTAGTACCATTAACCTCAAATGCCATTGTTTCTTTTTTCAAATAAACGACGACACAATTGTCAAGATGCCAACCAATTCTTAATAGAAATGGATAAGTGTCATTCATTTCTATAATCTCAATTAACGCTCAAAATAAAAAATGGTATTTAAGGGCCACCAAGAAGTGTGTTTGACTTTCTTGGCCACTCATGATGAGGGGGCAGTCCTTAATTAGTATTGTAGTTGGTGTCGTAGTTAGTTTTAGATTTTTCTATTGTAGATAGTAGTTCTGTTTAACACTTTCTGTTGTAAGCATTCAGTGCACTTTTAGCAATTATTTTTGAAAGAATTTAGTTAGTTTTTACAACTTATATTGTAATCAACTAATAACAAGAAGGAAAAATCCACCTTTATAGAAGGCACTCATCTCTCACTTAATAAACATTATAGTTATTCTCTTCTAATTCTTCTTCTCCATTTTCATGTATATTCTATTTTCTTTGCTCCGCGTATCTAATTTTTGTTATTCATTTTGCATTTAGTTTTCTATGTGTTTTTTAGATCTGATTTGCAGATCGATTGGTATCATAGCATGGATCCAATTCATATTTTTCTCAACAATGAAATTAAGAAGAGAGGCCATCCAAGAAATTTGTTTTCTCAGAATGAGATGTCCTTCTCAGGACTTCCAGTGCACCCTCCTAAGGGCTTCCAACACATTCATTCTTCACCATTCTCCACATGCCCTCTTCAGAGTAACAGGTGCTTCTCAGGGACCTCAGGTGTTTAGTGATTCTCAGCACAACATTCATTGACAAATTGGCATCTGTGGTGCATGAAAATTATGTCGCGATGAAGAGAGTTGTCTATAGAGGATTCTGCATCCACTTCCACAGTTCAGATTCGGGATTTAACGATATATCTCCACGAGCTACTTTGTCTGCAAAAATGCAGAGCTACAACACCCATGCAACTCGATGCCCACTTCCAATTAATGAAGTTTGTGGGCTAAATGAATGGTGAGAATGTCGACTCTTGGCTTTGTAATCTTTTCACATACTTCCATACATGTCCTAGATTATATAAGACATGAAGATTTATATTGTTGGTATGCAACTTGAGGGAATTGTGCAGACATGGTGGGACACTCAACTAGAGAATTCTTCCTGGGTCCTGGACATAGGCGACCTGGTCGAGACACAAACACCACACATTACAACATGGATGGGATTTTTCAAGTTACTCAAAGACCACTTCTATCCCCTGGGATATTGGCAGAACCTCCTTTCCAAATGGTTGCAGCTTCAAAAGATCTCCCATACACAGCTACATAGATTTATTTTGTAGGTTGCGCATCCAACTACACATTTTAGATTTGGAAGAGGTATTGATTGACAAATTTAATTCTGGTTTATCAACAAATTTTCATCATGAATTCGATTTGTTTGAGTATCCTTGCTTCGACAAGGGATTTATTTAGGCCTTGGCCATGGATCATAAAGTGGCTCCTCAAACCCACTCTCCCACAACCCTATATGGTCCTTTTGGTGCTAGTCCTTCACATACTGAGAATTCCATGATTTCTATTGCTTCCCCATCCACAGCTAGAAATGCACCATGGTGTACCTTCCATAAGACCAACTTGCATGAAGCTACAGACTATCGAGAACTTAAGAAATTCACACCAACGAGACTCTATTTGCATAGGTGGCTCAACCAAATTCCTCTGACCATCCTGTAGTAGTCTCTCTCACAAATCCTATCGAAGTGGACCCTTCTTTGATCATGATGACCACTAATGAACTCGACATCTCTACTATACCCTTGTTCAGACATAATTGTCATATTAAGCATGAGTTTGATACTCTCATATTGGACAATGAAAGCCAAAAGAACCTCATTTCCTAGCACTTGGTCACACACCTGAAGCTCCCCACCAATCCGCACCCAACCCCATACCAACTCGGTTGGGTACAAATCGAAGGCCCTCATCTCATTGTCTCCCAGTTTTGTGCGGTTACCTTTGTGATTGGACCTTTCTAGGATACTGTGGTGTGTGATGTCTATCCTCATGATTGTGGTGATTTTTTACTTGGCATTCTCTACCGACATGCCCAAGACACTATCTATCATGCTAAATCTCATCAATACCACTTGCAACATGAGGGACAGACATATTTACTTACTTCCTCTACTCCTAAATCCACCCAGCCTATTACTAACCACATGACCATTAATCAACTAAGTCTAAACCAATGCATCTCTTTGTTCTTAGTTCTCCCCATTAACCTAGACAACCAGAATAAACTTGCACCTCCTACCATGGATCCATCATTCCAAGAATTTGCAGATGTCTTCACACAACCCAAAAAAATTCCCCCATCTCACTCTATTGACCTCACACTTGATATAATTCCTAGTGTTTCTATTCTCGAGGCCCTATCCTATCACATCACTCCCAGGGAGGCCACAGAGATGGAATACCCAATTGGTCTACTTTTCAACTTAGGCCATATTTCCCCTTCATCATCTCCATGTGCATCGCCTTCCTTTTATATCCCAAACAAATATGATTAGGAAGGGTGCTTAGTGACCCCCTATCGTGTCCTTAATAAAGTCAATGTTAAAACCTGTTACACCTTACTCCAGATTGAGGAATTGTTGGACCACTAACAAGGGGATTATTCCTTCACACAGATGGATTTGAAAGTTCGATACCATCAAGTTTGCATGAATGCAACAATTCATTTGGGTAAATGCGTGAGCATTTATATTGACAATATTTTGGTCTTCAATAATTATTGGGTAGAACATATTCATCACATCTACAACATCCTCAAGCTACTGCAGGCATATATACCTTAGGGAAATAAATCCTATGTTGGACACTCATCATTTTTGCATTTGGTACTCATATTAGACACAACATGGGGTCGATCAGATCCATCTTAGGTAAATGTTTTGGTACAATGGCCAATGCACTCCAATTCCCATTACCTCAATTTTTTTTTTTGAAAGGTTGGGAACCACTTTGCTCAACTTCCGTTCGTATTATGGTCTGCATGGGTTCTCTATTTTCCATATAGGAATCAACCCTTTGAGATTAAGAAGAGTGCATTTCATTTCTCTATTAGGGCGATATTTAAACAAGGAGGTCATTCGATGAAATTCCATTTAGAGATCCTTGTTACTTCTGGATCAACAAATCAACAGCATGAACATAAGTCACTTGAATGTTTGATCCATATGTTGACTCAATGCTATACTCAAGAAGTAGTTTCCTTATGAACAACCCTAGACCGTGTGAAACAAAGGCATGATAAGAAGAAAACACCATTTTTCTTTTAGTTGGGAGATCGTATATAGATGTTGTTGGACAAGTACCAATTCAAACGTTAACATCATTTGCAACACAATTTCCCTCATTTGTTGGCAGAAGCAGGAACACTTCTAGATATAAACAAGAAGGAATTGGGCCACGAGGAAGTGCACCCCACTTCCTTTGCCACTCATGATGAGTGGGCACTCCTTAATTAGTATTGTAGTTAGTGTTGCAGTTAGTTTTAGCTTTTTCTATTGTAGATAGTACTTCGCTTTATCACATTCCGCTACAAGCATTTCATGCACTTTTAGAAATTATTGTTGTAAGCATTTAGTTAGTTTCTACAACTTCTATTGTAATCAACTAATAACGAGAAGGGAAAATACACCTTGCTTATGGAAGGCGCTCCTCTCTCACTGAATAAACATGATGGTTATTTTCTCTTCTAATTCTTCTTCTCCATTTTCATTTATATTCTATTTTTTGTGCTCCATACTATCTAGTTTATGTTCTTCATTGCACATTTAGTTTTCTATGGTTTTTTCAGATCTGAATTTCAGATCATATTTTACACTATCCATATCTAACTCTGCATTCTCTAGTCAACCAACAATGAATATTCTATATTGATTCACCATCTGCAACTCCATAGGTGAGTAAACTAATCTAGGTGTCCCCATATCCCACCACAACCTTTTAGGAAGAATTTTGATATTATACCTTAGATCTAATATTATCACATCCCTAATCCATCTATTTAGTCATACAATTTGAAATTTTTCCTAGTTCTCTTCTTTTTTCTTTTAAATATGTGAGAATTCCTTTTTAGGAGATCAACAACAATTTAATATTCTCCCTCCTCCCTAATTTCACTAATCCTCTTCGAGGTGTTACACAACTTCTTAATTAACTACTTATCATATAGAATATTAGAAAAGAGATGAAACCAAATTATATTAATATCCATATTATATTTACCTTTAGATCTTTCATCTAGTTGTGTTCCAAAACTTGGAGGAAAGTGAATTGATCTGGAACCTTGTTCTTTCTGTCTTTCCACAATTGTTGGATTCACTGGCACGTATATATTGCAAAAAATGTCGACCACATCCTTAAAAAAATCTTTCGTTTACATAGATCAAACTTAGGTGCATTAGGGCCTACTTTTTGGATCTCAGGATGTACCGACTGATACATATCAACACCAATTCGATATTTTCCTCTAGTGACAACATTGACAACATTAATAGTCTAGCTAGCATAATCCATACTAGTTAAGGGTTTCAAGTTGATCAAATCCATTGCTCTTCATCTTTTTTGGTATTCCCATTTTGCATTAAAGTCAGGACACTCTTCAAAACCATGGGTACTAATCATGCAATATAAACACTAGGGTCTCCTAGTTAGAGGACAATCATGATAAAGGTGTCATACCTCGTCACAATTGTAACTCAAACAAATCCACTTCTTCCACACATCCTACCACCTTGGTATCCTAAAACACCTCATCTAAAGCCTCCTTGTCCTTGAGTCTATGAATTGTTAGCTACTCTAAATGTAATTCTATCTAATATGCTATCCAAAGAATCCATGGTCCTTCATTTATCTATATTATGAGATGAAATATTGAAAAAGTCACGAGTATATTTTTTGGTTGATGCTAAATCCCAAAACCAAGTGTGGGGGAAAAGATAGGATGGAAAATAACAATAGATTTAGCTTTGAAAAGATAGGATGGAAAATAACAATAGATTTAGCTTTGAGAGGAAATGAGGCGGATGAATGGCATAGATAAATAGGTAAATTATGCTTCAATTTTATCAAATTATGAGAGGAGGTCGAAAATACTCTGTGCTAGTCAAAGAATCCTATCACTAGATATTTTAAACCATGTTAGGATATAAAGCTCAGGAAAAGTCTAATTTTTGGGAGGAAAAGTTTTGGTAGTGGGATATCATATGGAAACTGCTTGGGTCATTTAAATTCAAGATTGTTTTGTGGCTTGTGTTGAGTAATAAATTTCTCACCTGTGACAGCGATATCAAGAGAGGATGGGTCGGCCCTAACAGGTGTGCTCTGTGTAAAAATAATGTTGAATTTGTCTCACATTTATTTGTGCCTTGTCCCTATGTATCTCAGGTTTGGATTCCACTGGCACAAAGTGTAAAACAAAAAACAGATCGGACCAATCCAATCCTAGAATATTGTGTGCATGATTGGTTACATGATGCTTGAGTTAAATGCTACAGATCTTTTCCTTGCTTCAAGGTTTATGGTATTTAGTGGGCACAAAACTCCAACATTTTCTAGGATAAAGACATTCCAACAGAAGCGATGGACGGGCTGATAGAAAAGCTCACTAAAGAGTATATAAGATGGATCCAAATACAAATAAGTCCACAATTTCTATCATGTCGGAGCTTGACTTCAAATCCCATGGGGATTCTTCGGTGGTGCTAGTCAAGGAGAATCACCCATTTGTAGAACTGGTGTTGTATTGTACAAGAGCCCCTCTCATTATTTCCACGTTTGGCATGTGCCTAGAAGCGATTCAAATATAAAAGCATAGTTTTCAGCACTATGGACCCTGGTTTTCTTTGCAAATAAGTAAGGAATAAACAAGTTGCAGGTAATGGGGAGTTGAAAATGGTGATCGATTGGGTTAATAAAAATAATGTGGTAGAAGTGGTTTGACTTGGCCCCCTCAGGAAATATAGAACACACTCCAAGAAATATAGAACACACTCCAAGAATTCCAGTGGGAATCCTTAAGACATGTGTACTAGGAGTTGAACATAAAAGAGGATGAACTCTCGAAGGAAGTGTTATGGTCGTCTGAAGGTTCTTTCAGTTTTTATGAATTCTTTAATGGTCATGAAGTTGAAGTTAGGGAGTTTCATTATTAACATGAGATCTAACTGTTTATGAGGAAGTAAGTTAAGAATGTAAGCTCTTAATTGATCAACAAATGATTAAGTTATTCCTAGTCCTTTTTGTCTTGAACAATGTCTATGTGTCATTATAATAAGCCTCTATTACAAGGAGCTCTTTAGTTATCTCTTGTATGGTTTTTTTTGGTAGCTTTGGTGGCAATACATAAAAATGAATTTTTTTTTTATCAATGTAAGTCCTTTAGATAGGTGCTTTAGTTATCTCTTGTATGGTTTTTTTTGGTAGCTTTGGTGGCAATACATAAAAATCATTTTTTTTTTATCAATGTAAGTCCTTTAGATAGGTGACAGAATCAATTTTGGTTCAATGTCAGACAACCAGTTATAATTAATCCATTTGAATAACAACATGTATAAACAAACTTTCATTATAAGGATTTTATAAGGATTTTTTTTTTCTTAGGACAAAATTTTATCATTCGAGTGAAGAAAAGATACATTTTCCATGAATATTATATCATTAAATATGGTCATTTGTTTTTATGAGAAGGTTATTAAAAATGCACTGTGAAAGTAAGTTAATAACAGATTTAAAATTATGTTGGATTTTTTTAAAGAATTTACAACATTTTTTTTATGCTATAAATATATATTTTTTAATTTATATAAAAAATAATTAGTAAATAAAAATGAAAAAAAAATACTAATGATGATGATAGTTAAAATTGTTAATACTAAATTTATATTTAAGATTTTGTTTTTTAAATCACCATAATTTTGATAAATTAAAAAGTTAAGAAAGATTATGAGGTTGTTGAAAATTGAAAAAAAAACATAAAAAAATTGTGACAATTTTTGCGAACCATGAAAAAGGAGAATAACCACCGTTAAGAATCATTTCACTTTTATAATGTGATTGCAGTAGTACTAAGACATTCAAAACAAATATATAAACATTCATAAACAATCATAATGTTAGGTTCTTCTTTGTCAAATTTTTGTAAACCAATGGAACCCGTGGCACTATTACTCTGTGGATGAAGAACATTTCGAGACCGTGGAGACGAGGTACTCGTATTACACAATCCCAAACAAAAATATATTGGATTTGACTTTGAAAAATTGTCTTCATTGTATCATTCAAGAATAAATTAATAATGTACTATACGTACATGTATGAGGTGAAGCTGGACTGGAGGGGAGGGAGGAGAACTCATATCCAAAGACAGAAAATGACTACATACACTGGAAACATGAATGTTTTTTTGGCACACTCGAGTCCTCTTCCTATGTAATGAAATCAGATATACATTTTTAATAAGCACCCATTTACATCAAATATCTAAATAAGATATTGAATTCTAATAATTTCCTAAATTTCTTAGAATCTACTTCTAAACTTTTTTATGATAACATAAACCTCCTTTGATGCAATTCTTCAGAAAATTCAAAACTTTTAATTCAAGAAATCCATTTATATGGACTATCCATTATATGTGTGTGTACAGGGGGTAAGAGCTCCATTATATATAGAGAGAGATAAGATCTTCCACATTTACATAAACCCTTAATGAAATTTTAAAAAAAATCTAAAACGTTAAATTCAATACAAAATTAAAAAACCTAAATTCAATATATATAAAATTTGGAGGGAGGTGTTAAAAATAATCATCGAGAGAATTAGAGATGCGAGATAAGGTAATGCTATTTCTTGGCTTGCAGAGGCCCCTCACTCGTTGAAGGGATGACAACAACGACATCCCAAATGTTGTTGATCCAACAATACCGTGATACCGTTTAATTATTAATAGATCAACCACCACACAAACAATTGAAACTTGAGCTCTCTCCGGGTTTTTAATACCAAGTCTTGAGGATGATCACACAAAATGATCAATTGTGAAGCTAGAAATCTAGAGAAAGAATAGAACATAAAAGTATATTAGAAGTTCAGAAGAAGCAATTACAATGAGGGAAATAGTTGAGTTAAATAGGCTGAGACAAAACAAGAATAGAAAGTACAGCTGTCCAGAACAACTGGCATTGTACAGTCAGACTGTTGAGGGTACAATATATTTAACACTCCCTCTTAGACTCAATAGTTACAATCATCAGCACTGATTATGCCTAAGTGTTGTCGCTGAAAATAAAAAATTGACTTTCCTAGTGGCTTTGTAAAGATATCAGCAAACTGATCTCGAGAACCACAAAATTGTAGTGCAATATCACCATTATTGACTAGCTCGCGTTGAAAACGAGTGTCAATGTGTTTGCTCTTTTTGTGAAACACATGGTTTTTAGATAAAGCAATCGCTGAAGTATTGTCATAGAATATAGGAGTTGGATCATTTTATGTATGTGACATATCTCTCAATAATCTTCTCAGCCACACAGCTTGACAAGAAGCTGAGGTAGCAGCGACATACTCTGCCTCTGCAGAAGATATTGAAACAATTGGCTTCTTCTTTGATGCCCATGAG
>ML809792.1:128601-165179 GCA_009831015.1 Picea engelmannii | reverse complement strand
CATAATCCCGTGAGGGTTACCTCTCCAATTTTGTTGCCAATGCTGAGTTTGAGTTTGTTGTTGTGGCCAAGTGTTTTTCCATGACATTTGAGTGTTCCATTGTTGTTGATAATCATTATAGGGTGAAAAATATGATGAAAAGGGATCTTTGGACATACCTTGGGCTCTTGGCTGCCATGGTTTCTTTAGTGCAGATTGAAAATAAGGTTCTGCCACCTCCCTATTTTCTTTATATATAGCTTTAAGTATGGGCAGGAAGGGGAAATTATCCGTATCATGATCCTTCTCACATATTGTAGAAACCTACACATTATCCAATGGGCATTCTTTAGATGGATGCTTCTTTTGACAACGGGAACTAAAAATATACACAACAACTTTCTCTTCTTCTTGTTTTTTCTCAACTTGAAACATATCTAACTGAGAACTAAGAGTACCAAGAATTTATGTTTTAAATTTTTCCAAGAAATTTCCTAATTCTATCCTTGATACTCCACCTCCTGCAATAGATCTTGTTACTTTTGGAAAAAAATCCCTTATTCCCTTACCATATTTTTCTCAACTCCTAGAATATCTCCTGCATAAATCACAGATGGTAGCAAATGACAATTGAGAGATATCACATGCACCCATTAGATTTAGCACATCAATGTATTATTCTTATATCCCTTTAAGTAATATAGTCCTGATGGTATCATTATTTAAAGTAATTTGTTTGGTTTTCTAAATATTATAGAGAAACCTTTCTATGTAGTCTTCAAGACTCTCCTCCTTTGATTGTTGCATCTTAAAGATGTCATTGCAAGAGTCTCTGGTTCTACAATAGTCTTGATATTTTTTAAGGAAAGTACTTTTCATGTCTTCCCAAGATTGGATAGAATAATCTTCAAGTCCCATGAACCATATTAGAGCGGAGTATTTTAAGGTTGTTGGAAACAATTTTAATTTTTGTGCATCATCAACATAATTATAGCTTCTACAGAGAATGTCAAACTCAAAGAGAAAAGCGTTTGGATCCTCTATAACCATACCTATGAAACTTGGAAGGACCGAAGGGGGAATATTTTTCATGTTTACATTTGGCATTAAATAAAATATGGGGAATCAAAAAGTGGACTCTCCTTCTGGTTCCCTATTTCTTTCTTCTTCATCTGCCATGTGGCCAAATATACTAAATTCCTCCAGGCTTGGTGATAGTGGTGGTTCAGCTACTAGATTTTGATGAAGGGTAAAGTTGTCTCCTACTTGCAATCCTAGATTTCCTCCCACCACAAAAGTTTCCACTTGTGAAGTGACCACGTTGTGGGGGATTTTAAGAAGTTGATATATATGCTTTGGGTTGACAGTCTGCTCTAATATAGGATCGATGTGCGAAACTGACCTACCAACCTGTGGCTCTTTATCTGGTTTATCTTGGGACTCTCCCTCTTCTCCCTGGAACTTTTCCACTATTTTTTCTGATTGTGGGGTGGCCACCCTTGATGTAGAACCCTCCCTCTGTGAGTTTCCTGTGTATCTTTCAACCGGGTTAATAGAAGGGGTTTAATTGCTACCAAATAAATTTTCTAGAAAATCAGTTTTTAAAAATCTACCCTTGATATCCCTAGGCCTAACCATGAGTTAACCATATGCGAGATAGGGTTTATAAGGACTCACAATAGTGGCAGCGTAGGTTCTTACCTTCCATCTTACTGTCTTTCCGCCACCGACCTAGAAAAATCACAAAACACTCAAAGAAAACAATTGAACTGTGAAACAAAAACTAACTTCTTACCATTTACCTTTTGGCAGTTCCTCGACAATAGTGTCAAAATGATGGGCTATTTAATTTTTGTAATAAAGTCCAACATAAATGTCAACCATGTTTGTAAAATAATGAACTGCAAACAAAGTATGTCCATGCAAATGACATAAGTATATCCTAACTTGTCTTTCCAGGAGCAAGAGATCTAGGTAACCTATTAATCATGAATGAAGTTAAACAAAACAACCATTACTCCACACTGATACTTAATAACCAACTAAGAAACCAACTACTTAAATTCTATTCTATGCATATAAAGCAATCCTCTACTTATCAATGAGAAATAAAATGAAAACAAAATATAAATTGCCCAAGAAGATGCCTATATCAATCAACCATATGGATCCATTCAGTCTCCACGTAATCATGTTACTGACCTACCCTGAGACTAATCAACTTGAGAGGAATTCTTAATGACTAATCTTATTCTTAACCTAATAAGCTTACTTCACAACAAGCAGGACATACTACAAGGTTCTACTACATTCTTACCCACACACAACAACTCGGTATGCAGGGGAATGACTCTGAAAGAAGCTTGCCAAAAATCTTGACACTTCAATTAGTGGATGAAGAAGAAAAATAAAAATACTCTGTAAGGACTTACAACCATCAATAAGGAATTTTAACACATAGTTTACACTCTATTTAAAGCTAATACTTGAATGTAAACACACAACATGCACTTCTATTAAACTAAGATCTTGTCCCTTGAAATTTCATCTCTTTGTTGCTACAATGCCTCTAGAGGTCACACCACACTCAACAAAAAAATAATTCAAATACCCAAAGACAGAATCCCATTAATAACTTATGCCCTTAATACTACATAATCCAAATATAGTAACTAATTCCTCTACATATACAATCCATTCCTTCAATAGTAAAAGAATATTTATAGCTTATTAAGATGTGACCAGGTCATCACAAAGCTTCTATATATACTTAATATTAATCCTTCTTATCTTAGGATAAAAAATGAAGTATTTTCTCTTAAGCATATGTAAGTTCTGGAAGTTTTAGTGTGATCACACATCTCATTCTAGATCTTTAGAATCTACTCAATAAACCAATCTTCATTAATACAAAGTCAATCTTGTATATATCTCATTATAACCCCAGGTTGTCACACACACAATAAATGATTTCAAGGTCTTAGTCTAGTTTATCCAATGAATCATGTGAATGCTTAACTTATTCATCAAATGTGTGAATCATTTATATTATATATTTGTGATTAACTAAACTTCCAATAAATATTGGAATGCATGCGACCCTCAAGTGTCTATAGAAAATAAGATATACTTTGGTGAAATGCAAGCATGTAATCGTTCATTCACAATCTCTTTCCATATGAATGATTTTCCATCGTACTAAGGGAAATTTTATTTACAACTTATGAGAAATCCCCAATGGGTAAAGAACACACAAAACTCAAGTAAAACCTATGATCTAAATATCTCTCAGCACCAATCCATTCAGAATAACAACTACAACAAAGTAGAGATCAGGTAGTATAAAAATAAATCAACTTACCAGGGGAGGTGGGCCCATGCCTTCCCAAGTAGTGAGCGAAAGCGATTCAGTAATTCACCGGGATTATGAACAATAATAAATCAAAACTCTAATTAATATCAAATAGAAATACCTACTTTACTCACAGTATATCCATCACAATATAAAAAGAAAAAGAGATGAGTAACATAGTATTTTATTATATTTAGAAAAGGGTATGTACAGATCATTCCTTTACACAGAGCGAATCCCCCTATATATATCATGTTTTGAGTATATCAGATTACATTGATTTCCCCTGTTCTCGTGAACTCATGGCCAAAAATGACTTAACAAAACTAGAAGATCTTACTAACCAAGATTTCCTTTATCTTAGGAAATTGTTCTAACCATCTTAGATATCGTTCATGTGTTGAGTTCATACCTTGATCTGGCATTGCGCTGGAATATTTACTCATGGATCCATTTCGTGTAATAGAAGAATGTTGGGCACGGGGGAAATGTTCAACACCCATCACATTAACCATAAGAACAATACCCATGTGGCTAACTCCATCCTGGGCGTGCGCAACTAGGAGAAGCCACAATCTAAGGTACCAGAATGCCTGTGTAGGTACTAAAAGGAAAGGAATAGTGCGGGAACAGTTGGTGCATTGAAAATGTAAGTGTATTTTTGTCATTGGTAAACTATAGCTAAAAGATCCTAATTAATTTATCAAGAACTTCATAAAATATCGAAATAAACAACTTGTACATCATGTTACAATTAGGATCTTTAGGCAAGAAAAAAGGTAATAATAGGAGGAAATAATTTGGATTTCAATGCTTAGGTAGGGGATAAATGGCCAAATGAGATGTATGGTGAGTGACAAAATGGGAGCTCAACACTATGGCGTCGGGACACCAGTAGGGCCGTAAACGGGTTGAGGTGGACAATTTTAGCCACTAGGCCCTACCATATGTTGTTTTTGTTGACCAACAAAGGTAGGATTTATTTGTTGATGAATGTGCATAAAAGGAGAGGGGAAACCCATTTTCCCCTAGGGAGGATAACCGGTGTAACCTGGGGGAGGATAGTTCGCTTGAGGTGGGTAACTAGTTTTCCCTTGAGGAGGATAACTAGGTTGACCTTGAGGAGGGTAAGGATTTGTCCCTTGGGGAGGAAGAGATGATTGACCTTGAGGACCCCAACAAGGATTTGAGACTCCCGGGAAAGGTTTTCCAGAATGTAGTCTAGAAGGATTGGGATTTGGGATTCCTCCTTCCAGGTTAGGGTTTGATGGTCGTCCATGATGTGGTTTATGGAACTGAACTCCTTAGGGTGGTCCCCAAGATTGTGGGATGTTTCCAGTGAATGAAGGTTGACATTGTCCCCCTGCCATTGGTTGGGTAGAAACTAGGGTATGACTGGTAACGAGGTGTTTCCCCCTAGTCAGAATTTGCATGTTGGAAGACGGTTTTCCTCTAGTAGGGATTTGACTCGCAGTTGGGTTCAGGTGTGTGGAAGGTTTTTTCGTTATGGGATGTGAATATGTCCCAATAGTATTATGTGGAGTATACAAAGTCATATATTGAAGAGAGATAGTAGGTTTAATGTTAAAGGTACTTTGCAACTGACTAGGTAAGACGATTCATGTTTCACTATGAACTTGGACTGAGGTGATATAAATATTGATTGTTGGTTCATCAACACAGATGATGGGATGACCTGACAGTCATGCCTCTACACTGATGGTGGTAGAGGCATCTGGAGGGTCAAAAGGCAGTCGGCTAAAATTATTTTTTTTATAAAGTTCTCGTCCCGATGGAGTTCTCCATATAGAATGAACAAGAGTTTGATGTGGATATACCATTTTATAGAACAAATAGTGGTAGTGTATTCTTCATTAAAATTTGGTTGTATTGGTTCCATATCTAATTGATTATATGTCCTTGACTGCAGGTGAGGGTAATACTCTACTACAATGTTACCTGAGGAGTCGATTCAAGTAAGGAGTGGTTAGAGAGGAGCTAACAAAGCTAGGTTGATAGGAAGGGTGGAACCATCCTCAACCATAACTAATGCTCTCTTAGGATTTTCTAGAATAGGAGTAGTAGTACTTTGACCATCTGAATGGTTCTTAACCTTTTCATGGTAAGTGTCTTCAGGTGATTAGGAGGTAAGGGTTCACAGCCTTCTAGAGGACACCCTTGCATCCTACATGATCTATGAATACCTTTATCAGCCACAATACCAATTTTTAATACAACTTAAAGTAAACAAACAACACTTGCTAAAAAATCTAGAAAACCAACAAGCAAACAATGCCTTCTCTCAATGAACGTACTAGTTGGTGATGAAGTCCAACATTGCATGATCAAAGTGAGAAGGCGATAGGATACGAGTGGGTGGATCAGTTATGTTGGCAATATTCTTAAGAGACTTACACCTTGGTGCAAGCTTCCTCATGGTTTTACCCATGATTTACCCTCTAAGGATCCCGAGTGAGTTTGACCAACATTTGTTCTAGATACAAGAAATACCATCCTTCACCGTCACCTCATGTAAGGACCCAAAAAATTATGGCTACTAAGGATACCAACTCACAGTGAACCTTTGGGTGGGTAGAGTGAACATTCGAGTCTGAATGTATGGGAACAATATCAAGTCTGAAAGTCTTCAAGATAACTAAGGACAAGTGGACCGATAAACTCCAAAGGACCCCGAACGGATTCAGAATTCACAGAGATTCAAGACCAAATCAAAAAATTTAAGCCTCAAGAAGAACCCCCAATATAAAATCATACTACTATTAACAGTTAAGCCTTGGAGGGATAATCTCCTTTTCTCTCTTGAACGCGACCTCGTGTGTAACCCCTATGTGAGTGGGGGATCCCAACTATGCTTATATGAAAATTGGATTCACTCTCCCTATCACAAGATTCTGAGTTTGTCTTTAATGCTTTGGAGAGTTATTCTCATAGCCTATTCCAAAGCTCTATTCCTAGTCTAGTGTTGGTGTAAAGATCTTAAAATAAAAGTTTCTAGATTGATTTTATTTAGCATTCATTTTTATGGTTGTTCATTACACAAAGGTGAATGACAGTGAAACCGATGATGTTTGATACTCGACTCCAAAAAGATGAAAAGAATGACATGAAAAATTTATTTTCAATAAATTCTAGCTATGGGAAGGAGAAGAGTTTCTTTTCTTTCACTAACAAGTACTTAAGAATGCAAAATTTTATACAATTTCATTCTGAACAAGAATTCATAATTTTTTCCAAATTATAAAGAAAACCTTTTCAATATTCAAAACCGATGCATGCAAGTATCTCTTTGTTTGGTTGCAAATGTAAATTGAGTAATTTTTCTAATTCTTCATGCTTTCACTAATAATGAAAAATGACTTCACTACTGTGATTTGAAAAGAGGAAGAAAAAGCACACAAACAAATACACTCTCAACAATTAATAAGAAACAAAAAAAAAAAACAAATTATTCACTCAAAGAAAAACACCAAAAAGAAAAAAAAAACAGACTTAATAGCCTTTCAGGATTGAGTAAGGGATCAAAGGCAAAGTAAACAGTACTGATATCAATGAATTTCCTTACGAAAACCTCTAATCAATCAGATAATCAACAAGGGCAGCAAAAAGAAACCAAGTTTGATGTTTCACTAAAATAATGAAAACAAACAAGTTTTAAGTCAAACAAAATACAAGACCTGATAGAATAGGATATGAGCCAGAGAGAAAGATCAAAGGACCATGCCCAACAAGAAAAATGTTAGCAATTTTTCAAAGGAAGAAAAATCAATGCTCTGGTAATCAAGGCACAAGAGTGCTACAATGCTCCCTAATACACTCTAGGGGAGCCCTGATCAAGCAATCAACACTCTGACTTAAACTAGAGAGGGCACTAGTCTTGAGAGAAATTTTAGAAAAACTGAGAAAAATAAAAATCTCAGGGAAATTCAATCAAAGAGTCTGTAAAACAAATTAGAAAATATGCAAATATGTAAAGATATATTAAATCAACAAATGAGATCTAAAGATAGACAAAATGAAAGGAAAAACCATGGAAAGAACCAAAAAACTAAAATTTTGATCCCTAGTGGAGTCGCCAATTTTTGTTATGGAATAATTCCCCTATGGGCAGGTGAATATCCCCTTAGAGTACAAACCCCTCTACCAAGACAAAAACTACCTTTGGACACTACCATTCCTATAGATTAATTATGCCCATTGAAAAAGAGATAAGGAGGGATAGTATGATGTACCTCACTTTCAAATTTTTCCCACACTTCTCCAATCTACGAGTTCTAAACAATACCTGCAATGGATGATAAGAGACAAAAAACTATGTCCTACTCTAATGGATTAGAAAAAATCGATCAATCTATGAAGGATTAAAACAAGCATATAAAAGTACATGTAAACACATACTAGAAGTAAATAGGCCAAGTATATTGATGAGAACTTTAAAGAGACACTTACAATCTTCAGATGATGTTGTAGAAGCCTCCCCAAGCCCTCCTTGTCCAAACCCTTGCTCAAAATATCCACGATCAGAATAATAATTCTTTGTCGATTTTTTTCCTCCTTGTTCACCATGAGAATGCCTCCATTTATAGGATTTGAGAGGCTCAACCACCTTGGTTATATTTGGGATTAGTTGAGGGTATGACTCCATCAGTTGCCATATCTCCCTTTGATGCAACCTAAGGGTTAGATTCGATCCAAACCAACTCAATCCATCCATAGTTGTCCTTAGAGAAAAATGGGATTTTTTCTAAGATTTGCTCAACCAATTCGACACTCCCTTACAATGGGTAATAGAGATCTACAATGCTCCTTTCTAGATAGACAAAGAGTGCTAGCGCTCCCTACATATGATCAGAGGATCATTGATCTTCCCAAACTTTCCAAGATAACCAATTCACATAGAAAAACACTTTGTTTCAAGTGTAAAATCATGGGGCTTCTCATTATAACATGATTTAGGGGTTGTATCAAGTGTTTTCATGGTGTCGTTCATGATGCGACACTTACGTGACAAGAATGTGACACTTACGACACTTGCGAAAAAAGTGCAACACTTATGAGACTTACGAAAATGAGAATGTGACATTATCGAAGTGAGTAATTTTGATGTGTAACACTACCAATTCGTATTACCCATTGACTGATAAATCATAAACAAGAACAACAACAATTGATAAAATAGAAACAAGAACAACAACATGGAGAAAAAGGCATAATAGCCAACACTTAATTATTCACTCCAATGTTACATATTTATAGTACAATGGGTGATGCCACCTCATAGAGAGATTTTCTCTAGATCCTAAAATCATGCATGATGACTAGGCTAGGCAATCTTAACTAACTCATTAGTCATCACTTGAGGATATATTACTAATATCCTAAATGAATAATTCAAATATAGGTGACAATTTAGACTTAGTGATTGGTAAAGGTAAGCCATAGGCTAACAATACCCCCCTCAATCACAAGTCCGATCGATAATACTAGCAATAACGCATAAACTGGTATCAATTCCAGGTCTTCATACCGAAATTATTGTGTTGAGCCTCAATGAAGAGCTACATGAAAAACCGTCAGTCTGGATGTTGAACATGTTCAATTGAAATGAACTAGAAGAGAGCTGAGATATGGAAGTGAAAAGCTACAATATCTGAACATTCCCTGATTGCTTGACAATTTGATCATTTTGCCAAGTATTTTAGCTAGAAGAATCTGATGTCTTCTGCTAATTGGTGAACATGTAGTATCACCACTCTACTATCAGTGCATCACTGAAAGTTCTCTCTGAATCTATGGTTTGGGATGACCACTAACCAATTGATACCATGTATCAGATGGTTTTTGGATAACCACTAACCAATCTTGACACTTTTAGGTGTCCAACAACATCCCAATGTATCATGTGTATGACTCAATTGCAGGTCATTGAACCATAATCCTGTCAAAGCCTACCATCTCTGGAAAATATCACTATGTAATCATGTGATCTAGGATGCATTCAAATTTTTTACTTAATGTAAACTCCAATATGATGAGAGCGAACCAAGAGAAGTGAATCAACTTCAAGTCTGACACATCCCTGAAAAATGCCTGACAACTCAATCAATTGCCAAGTTATAATGCATAAGTATCCTCTTGTCCTCTACTAAGTCAAATGGCCATCTATGTGAACCAAACGTCCACATCATTTCTCTCAAAATCAAAATGAAACATCCCAATTATGTATGATTCAACTTATACTTATTGAACCATAATTCTGCCAAAGTCTGTCATCTACAGACTGTAGTTGCCCATTTGGCAAATTTCATGCCCATCTGGCATACTTGATGTTTGTTGTTGTTGAAACTTTTTGTCTGAAAACCATCTTCAATTCCATCATCAAGTTCCCCCTTTGTCAGCTAAAATGAGAGACCATAAGTGGTTTCATGAACCTTCACTGGAATTTTGAAGTCCCCCCTTTGAGGCACATGAGAGTTACATCATTGTACTCCCCCCTTTTAGGTTCAAGAGAGTACCATACTTTTTCCATTTGAGTACAACATAAAGTGGGCATGTAGAAAAAACCACATGTTATCTCATCCCATGAGGGCAATGCTCAAAAGCTACACCATAAGGGGACCACTTATGTGAGGTACAAAAATTGTTATGTGCTACAAGATTGGTCTTTACTCGAGATTGAATTCTACGATAAGACTTATATAATCGCTTGGTTGTTTATGACCATCGCCAAGGATCAATCCACTCATAGTGAATATTCAATCTTACAGGTTTCTTTAGTGTTGAACATGTGTCTGAAGAATGATTATGCTTGCCACAATGCTGGCAAGGATGGAGATCAAAACATTGATTCTCCTTATGACCAACTCGATTACAATGTTGGCACTTAGCATTCTAATGTTGAACTAGAATAGGTGAAGTTGAAGCTTCTTGAAGGAATCTAGCACTTTGGAACTTGATTGGTTTGGAATAATCAGGAATATGAAAGGAACATTCCTTGTCATATCCAAGTCCTATTATATTCTTGTTGTAGATGATTTCTTCCCAAGGTTTGATGATGGGCTTGGAAAGAGTATTATGAACCTATTTCTTTGAAATCCGTGGAAGTGGATTTACTGCATGTTGATGCATCATTGAAAGGTTTTCTTTACTGAAATCAAAATAAAACTTTTGAATTATAGGTTCATGAATATATTCAACTTCGTCTAAAACTGATTATGAAGTTGTAGCACTATGTTGTTCCTTCACTGATTGTTGATCAAAAGCATCATCATCATCAACATCATAGAGAGGGTTGTACTGAACAAAATCTAGTTTAGAACACTTCACTGGCTGTTGATTTTTGATATCTATCAACTTATCATTCAATATCTGGGATAGAGATTGAAGAAGTCTAACTTTAGCTTGCGTCACTTGCAAACAAGTTAGCACTAATTGAAGAGTTTCTTTGTTCAATGTCACTGTGTTGTCTTCAGTGGTGTTTATTGGAGTTCTCAGTAAGTCTAATAATTCATGACTTCACTCCATTTGAACACGCTCACTTTAACTTCTTGTTCACTTGCTCTTCTCACTCGCTTGAATTTATTTCTCGCTCACTTGTACTCACTCGCTTGAATTTTTTTCTCACTTGCTTCCAGGAAGATGAGGATGTCGATTACCACCGAAAATGCTTGATGGTTACAATGATTTGAGTTTCAAGTACTCAACCTTGTCAATTACGACTCAAAATGACTCTAGGGTGTCGGTCTTAGCCAAAAATGCACCTTATGACAAATTCAATTTAACTCAACTTGATTTCAAAAGACAAGTAAATTTACAAAAGGACTATTTGTAAGTTACAAATTATCATTGATTTAGAAATTGAATGGATATTTAAATTTGATGGTTCTTTGATTCCAAGTCACGCCCAATTCTTCTTTGATTGTGAGCTTGATTTATCTATTGTTTCAGTGAGTTGATGAAGAAATGTTGTTGAGAACTTGATATTTTTGTAGTTGTTTGTTTACTTATGGTTGATCATGCATGTGCTTCAATATTCTTTGTTGTTGCTTCATTACATGTGCTTTGATTGTAAGTGCTTGATTGAGATGTGCTTGATTGTATTATCCTTCTTTGTACTCCATGTGTCTGTGATAATGTCAAAACTAGACATAAATCAACTCATAAAACAACCATGAAAACATTTACCACTGCACATAATGACAATGTTCTTAGACCCCCTTATTCAATTTTGGGACAGGTCTAGGATGAGAGCGACCACAAAAAAAAATGATTTTATTAAGATATCCTCTTTACAATTACAATGATGCACCCATCATTTACAATACAATTCAACTTATATTCGATTCTTACATGATCAACTTATAAGTAATTGACTCACCCTCAAAGATTTCAACCCGACTTAGGTGGACCATAATTATTCATTAAAGGCTGGTTGGAACCATCTCAATCTAAAAACTACAATTTGGATTTGTAACCTGACCTCCAGTTCATTATCTCTGTGTTTTCAATTACATAGAGTTTTCCTTTGGTAATTCAAAACTGAATGAACCTCCACCATTCTGGTGCATTCCTCTTATTCCATTTAAGATCTATCACCTTAAACCATCCTTTCTCTATAAATTTGTAAAAAGGCTATTTGAAATCTTTACCTTTGTCTCCCGTGAAATAGACTTCAAATCCTTTCTTAATGAAATTTCCAAATGGAAATTCTCTTCAATAATTAAGAAACATGTTTCTAGATTTCATGCATTGGACCAAGCCTTGGTCATAGCTCATTTGTTGGGTCTACGCTCCACATCAATTGAGATCTTCTCTAATAGAAATATCCAACTAACAGAGGATTTGAGCAATCATTATAATGAATTCCATCCTCTTCAAACAGGCTTCAGTACAACATTCATAATATATATCTCTCCATTTCTATTTGCACATTGCATTTTTCAACTCAAGACTTGATTCCTTTCAACTGGGTCATCAATCCATAATTCCCAGATTTCATTTAATCATCAATTTCCAATGCAGAGTATCACCATGATTCAAACAAAGAGATATCACCTTAGCAGTGATGCCCTCCATCATATATAATATTACTGATCATACAAAGAAGGGCGTACTCAACACTGGCCTTTTTAGAGAGCCATGACACAAGTGGATTGGTTGTAGATACATGTGTTGAAAATTCCAAAATAGGGTAAATGACTTTGGTTTGCCTTTTTCTGTGTGAGAAAACCTTCAGATGTATGCAACAAAAAACGGTGCAAAGACAAACCTCTACCCACTATTTTCTTTGCCGAGAAATTGTAGGTAGATCAGATATGAGTGTAGTTTGGTCTGTGTGTCATGGAACACGATTTTCCTGTGTGCAAATGGGTATGGGAAGGGGGTAAATGCTAACGAACCAGTTCACAAATCGTTGCAAATGAAAATAATTGATGAAGCCATTTTTCTAATCCATATGCAGAATAGATTCCAATCATATCAACATTCAAAGGCTTGTAGCAGTTGTTAAATATCTGGAATAACAGAAAGCGAATACTGAAGGAGCATAGATAGGAATCTTCCCTTTATTCTGGGTGAAGGCCACGTCCAAGATGCAATATTTTGTTGGGACGCATGTATGACGAATCAGAATATTGTGCTGGGAAACACATTCAGATCTTTCTCCTTCACAATCACAACCACCGATCCGTTGAAGGGAAAAGACATCTGCAGATCTGTTTTGTTGGAAAAAGGTGTCTACAGATCCGTGAGGAGGGCGCCTTGGTTCAACTCTCTCTAAATCACAATATTCATATCAACAACAACAATCGCATAGCATATCGTTGCCTATGTTCACCAATTTATTTTCAAAAACCAATGATTGAACATCAAGAGATCCAACGTTATGAGGCTAGCAACTACACATGTGAAAAGTAAGAGCTCCTTGTAAAAGTTGCAAATTTACCATCGACAACAAGATGCAGGTATTTTGAGGCACATTTCCACATCTGTCAATAATGAATCTAACTTTGGAAACAATGATGCAAGTAATTGTCAGAACTCAACCCCAAATCTGCACACTTTCATGCCCAAATAATCACAGGAAGAAATGTGCAGTAAATATTAGACGGTGAAACATAATTAATTTCATCCGCTCAGCCATAGTTCAAACTTCAAATCCTTTGAAATAGCATTAAAAAATAAAAACCTTCCTGGCCTTAAAATCAAGTGATAACAATTATGCAATTAACAAGAAAAATCAAATACCTCCATCGATTAGAGCCTTCATCTGTTTGATGGCATCTGAAGTGTTGTGCCCCATCATGAACTAGTACACTAGAGAGACTCATTTTTTTTTTCTTTTTAATTGACACTGCCAATGTTTCTGTCAAGCAGGAGGTAGAGGACATGAATTTCTAGTCATGGATCTCTATGGGCCAAAGCGCTAAGATCCAAAAAACTGAATTGAACCAAGCCGAAACACTGCCAAATCTATGAGCTTCTCCAGAAATGTAGATCTACGTTAATACAACACCACAATTATGATCTTTCCAACACACCTTATATCCATTTCATACTCACATAGATATGCTCGGCCCTTCCTTCTTTGTGAGTTGATTGCCTGAATTCTCATATCCTTCTTTGCGTGCTATTCACCATAGGCGACACCTTCAACACCAACAGAATTGACAATGGGAAGCGATACCCTCGCTAGTTCTCCTACGCAATGGTCCTTTACTCACAAGGTAATTCTCCTTCACACAGAAATACTCACATTCGCACATAAATTACATGGGAATTCGTACGACAAATTATTCTACTCTCAATCATACACACGGAAATGAACCAACTCTGATATTATCTCCATAGCTATAATATTATCTCCATAGCTCTGATATGAATTGATAAATTATAAACAAGAACAACAACAATTGATAAAATAGAAACAAGAACAACAACATGGCGGAAAAGGCATAATAGCCAACACTTAATTATTCACTCCAATGTTACATATTTATAGTACAATGGGTGATGCCACCTCATAGATATATTTTCTCTAGATCCTAAAATCATGCATGATGACTAGGCTAGGCAATCTTAAATAACTCAATAGTCATCACTTGAGGATATATTACTAATATCCTAAATGAATAATTCAAATATAGGTGACAATTTAGATTTAGTGATTTGTAAAGGTAAGCCATAGGCTAACATTGACTACCAGTCGGACTTCATTTGGTCTTCAGTTAGTTTCCACACACCCTCCTGTCAACCTCTTGTCAGTTGATATCTTTGACTTTTTTTCGATGTATTTTCCATGTCAAACCACCTCGACCTTTGACTTCAAATTTACTTGGTCGAATAACATCGACCTTTGAATTTTTTTCAATCCACCTCGAATTCATCTTTACCTAGTCAAACCTCCTTGACCTTGGACTTCGACTGTCATTCGATCCACCTTGAATTTAACTACAAAGAATATAACAACCCAAAAATTGGATTCACCCATTGGAAAAAAGAACCTGGTAAGATTGTGGATAGCATGGATTTTTAGGACTCTAGGAGAGTTTGAAAAAATTATTCACAAAAGGTGGAAGTGGGGAACACAACCAGGTTTTCTCAAAAAAGGGCATTTAGATTTTGATTTTATTTCTACATGATTGTATATCCTTCCAATATGGGTTAGAATTCCATAGTTCCCTCTAGTTCTGCGGTCTGAAGAAATGTTTTTGGAAATAGGTAATTCCCTTGGCATATTTTGCAAAGATGATATTTCTTATCATGATTTGGCTATGGCCCATATATTGGTATGTTAAGATATTAGTAAGGGCCTAGTAGAGAATATGTAAATAAGAAGAACTATTTTTTCCACTTGACCTTATATTGTGAAGGTATTCCATTCAAATGTGTCTGATGAAATAGTTATGAAAAAATAGTATTTAAATGCAGCTATCCAAGTTACATAAATATGTGGGCTTATAAGAAGCATATGAGAGGTATGGAGGAATATTGATAGGAAGCAATAAAAAACTGTAGTTTGAAGGAGAATTTGGGGGATAATGTAGCAAATAGTTGTTCTCAAAAAGTACCTTTGGAAGATGAGAAATAACTCATATATATATGATAGAATAAGGAATTGAGTATGGGAGTAACTAGTGACAAAATAATTTCTTTGCTCAATTGTGTAATTCCTTAAATTCATCTTCCTTGACTAAAATAAAATCCTTTGAAATTTTGTTTATTGGGACATGGGCTTTAGATATAAAATACAAAGGGTCTGAATCCATTAGTAAATTTGTACATAATCTCTATTTAAAACCTTAATTCCCCACCTCTCATTTATATTCTAAAGATGGAGAAGTCCTAGTTAGATGTGAACTATCTAATAGGGTCCTCTGCAAACCTAAGTATGAAACCAAAAGTTTCCAAGTCTCATAGAGATCCAAAGCCCTTGGAACCCCCAAAATATAATCTTAGATAAAGAAGAAGAGGTAAACTTTATTTCCCAGGAAAGTTGGTAGGGGGTTTTTATTCTTAGAGGAGAGAGAAAAAAAAAAACTCCACATAGGGGTAGGATATCATACATGCTACCAGCTAAATGTTAACACAAGGATATGCAGATTGTTTCTTAACAATCAGACAGAAATTGAGGTTTACCCTCAATTGCATTATGGTGTAAATCATGTGGCATATTACCCATGATTTCCATAGGGAAAATGAAAAGACTGGAGGCCTAAGAAGGTCAAGCACCCTCTCTCCACCTATCACATATCCCTTCTCGATACCTCTTCTCACCTCCCGACACCTATCCCACTCACATTCCAATATACCTTACATGTCACCTGCTCCCTGCCTATCACACCTCCCTCGTTCATCTACCACCTCTATCTTTCCCTTGCTACCGCAACCTCATCCATGCCTCCGCTCCCTCAAATCACTTCCTTCTACATGGTCATCGCTCACTCATGGGACCATGAAATTTTTTTCCAAACACCTTGCTCCACATCACCCTTGTGCATACACTATCATATTTCCACCTGCAAATCTCGCATTGGTCACAAAAAAATACCATTCATGGCCTCGAGGCGTCAGGATGGACTCGTAGAAGTCATTGGCACCACCTGAGAACAATTATGGGTGTCAGACCTAGTCCTAATCCTAATGAATACAATTATTGAATATTTTGGGCAATAGTTGAGACCTCACCTCATCCCATAAATGGAAAATTTTGTAGAGAGTAGCCATGAAGGCACACTTACGATCATAAGCTTCCTTATGGGCAAATTTTCCTGTAAAACACATAACTATGCCTAGCTCACGTCTGACATCATGAGGTCTACACAACCTGATAGAGTGGGCACTGAGTGAAGGCTTTGAAGGTAGTGGTATGATCAAGTTCCTGGTGGTTCCAGTGTTTTAGTATATATTGATAGTTTTGATATTTTCTTAAGTTCGAATGGTTGAGCTAGGCTCCCTGCTATTGTAATATTTTGATTGAGAACAATTGGTTCTCTAGTTATGTATTTGTTTTTGAGAATTTTTTTTTAATCTAAGTCATATTTCTTACTCCATATTATTTTCCTATGATATTGAGAGAGTTCATGTTTGATTGCTTCACATGGATTGTTTTAACTGTATTATGATAAATGTTTGATTATAGTATTGTTATGATTTCTTTTAGCTTCCTTGAAATTTGAATCCAAGAGGACCTTGTGTTTAAGGTTTTCCTCCTTAGGCTGCTGAAAAATATGATGTTCATAGAATACCTCTACACCTTTCTCACTAAATATTACTCTTATTTACCGTTACTCCAACTTACTAACTGAATTTGATTCAAGACCTCAATGTCTAGTGCATGTTAGTCCAGATTTCTGAGTTAGAATGCTATTATTATTGATTTTTGTCCATTTGACCACT
This sequence comes from Picea engelmannii, assembly GCA_009831015.1. NCBI lineage: Eukaryota > Viridiplantae > Streptophyta > Pinopsida > Pinales > Pinaceae > Picea > Picea engelmannii. Next base: position 147,934 of record ML809792.1, on the reverse strand, counting down.
CAAAACTCAATTACCCGTGACATATAAACTAATGGGTACTAGGATTACCTTCAATGAAATATGAAGGTGAATTCTAGTGCTAACATTTCTGGCATCGCTGCCAGGGAACAAATTGAAGACATTTCCTTGGGATAGAACGATAAAGAATCTTTGATTCTGAAGGTGCATCAAATATTAGTACCATTGAAGATTGCAACTTGCACTTGGTGAATCCACTGTTTTGAATCCACTATTTTAGTTCTGGATCCTAAATGCAAACACACAAGGTCTACTTCACTACTACCTCTAGAAACATCTGAAGCTAAACCAGAGAAAATTATCAGAAAGGGAAAGAACACTCAAAAAGGTACCTCTATTGTTGTACCACATTTTTTTGATAATTTGCATAATCCCTCTTTACAAAATTCAGTAGTTGTTTTTAATTCTCCTATTATACAAATTGTAGGAGTTTCAAGAAATTTTTGTTTTGGGAGCTTTCCTGCCAATTTCTCCCCTCCTATTCTTGGTTTGGAAGGAGAGAGCTTTGACACCCCTTTCTCCCCCGAGGTTGTGAAGTGGAAGGAGAAAGCTTCAACCTTAGAATACTTTCCTACTCCTCCTCATATTAGAGTTTTTGCAGTTGCATAAGAGGATACTTTTGTTCCCTCAAGCCCTTCATCTTCACCTCCCAGGAACTATGTCCCATTTTCACATAGCCCAACTCCATCCCCTCTGGGTTCTCCTCCAGTTCACATACAAATGGTATCATCTAATCCCCCCAGAACTAGAATGGAATCTATAGTAGCTACTAGGTATGCCCCTCTTGTCCTACCTTAGTCTCTAAATTCTCTACCAGTAGATGGCTAGCTTAAGCAGTTGCCCAAGTTCACAGGTGAGGGGGAGGGGGAAAAAACAGCAGAAGAACATCTTGAAGCTTTTTATAGTTATACATAAAACCATACCATTAGGAATAAAGATGTATGGATGAGGATTTGTGTTCATAGACTTGATGGTGAGGCTAGAAAGTGGTTTAGGGATTTCCCCCCTGGATCTATCGTTGGGATTGAGGCTTTAGATGATACTTTTCTGAGGCAGTGGGGGGATAAAAATGACTTTTTCTATTATATCACAGAATTTGGATCTCTAAAGAGGAAAGGAGAGTATGTCTCTGATTTCTCTCAAAGATTCAACAAAATGTACAATAAAATCCCTCCGGAGATAAATGCTACAGAGACCTCTGCCAAAACCACCTATGCCAATGCTTTTGACCCTGATTTTTTCCTTTTACTGAGAGAAAGGAGATCTGCCTCCTTAGATCATATGCAATAAGAAATTGTGGAGGTAGAATCTAACATAGTGGAATCTGATCAACTTAGAAGGAAACATGATAAGGACAGGAGAAAGAGTAGAACTTAAGCCTCAACCTATGATTCCTCTATTGTCTACCCCCAAGTTGATGAACTTACCAAATTAGTAAAATATTTTTCTGTTGAGATGGAAAATTTAAAGTTTGAGGGAAAACATAACTATAGAAATACACAAAATGCTGATAACAGAGGTGGTTTCAGGCGACCTAATAATGCTCCTTAGACTCTTATAGGAGATCCTAGAAATATAGAAAGGGATGACCAAAAGATCCAAAATCCCTTACAAAACAAACTTTTGGCTGACGAGGAAGGAGGAGATGAAGAAGATGACCATGAGATCCATTGCTTGGGTGAAACCCCTCCACCCCCTTACTTAAACCAATCTACATATGGGAAGTCCTTAATGGATAATCAAATAAATGAATTAAGTAAGAGAGAGAAGGTAAAAGATAATCCTAGTAGATATGATCTGAGATCTAAAAAGAAAGGGGAAAATACTAATGCTTTTGATCAGCCCACAAAAACAAAAAAATCTTCCAAGGTTGTGACAGTTGGAAACAAAGAGAAATTTTCTCAAAGGCCCCCAATTTTGGTTGAGGATGCTATCCTAGAAGTTAAGGAAATTCTGAAATCTCCACCTTCCTTCAGTTATGAAAATGAGATCCAAAAAATCGAAATCCCTATGCCATTTTTGGAACTGATAAAAATTGAAGAAGTAAAAAAATATCTTTCCAAAATGTTGATGTCCAAATCCTACTCAAATACCAATGAATCGGTTAGTCTTCAGGATGAAAAGCCATTAATCATCTTACATCCTTTGATATAAGATAGAGATGATTCATCCCCTCCCTTCTATACATAACTAAAAATACATGATAAGGTGTTGCATAATTGTTTGATGGACTCAGGGGCATCTCACAATCTCATGCCCAAAGTAGTCATGGATTAACTTGGATTAGAAATCACAAAAGCCTAGCATGACTTATATTCTTTTGACTCTAGGAAAGTAAAGTGTCTTGGGGTCATCAAAGATCTGGTTGTGACCTTATTTCAGTTTCCCATGAAAAATGTGGTCATGGACATTGTAGTGGCTAATTCCCCCCCAAGTTTGGTATGTTATTGTCAAGATTTTGGATAAAAAAACTTGGGGGAAATTTTCATATGGACCTCACATATTCCACCATTCCTGTGTTTGGTGGTGAGAATAGAAGACTTTACAAGGAATATCAGTTGGAATACATCATTAGTGATGAAACAAACCCCACAAACCATCCTATTTTTTCTATTGACACTGATTTGGGATCCAACCTATTATAGCTCACTAATACTCCTGAACCTCCTCTTGAAATCAGAAAACAATACATTACTCTTTGTGAAATCCCTCCTCCAACTACCTCTATTTGGAAGATGTTCTTTGATGGAGCCTCTTCTAAGGAAGGTGTTGGTGATAGAGTGGTCTTTGTTTCACCTTGTCAAGAGACTATACCTTTTTCCTACAAGCTAGAATTTGAAGGTACAAATAATGTGGCAAAGTATGAAGCTATTGTTTTGGGTTTAAGGGTTGCAAAAGACACGGGGATTGAAGAGCTATCAATATTTTTGGATGTAGAACTAAGTGTTCATCAGATCAAAAATATTTATCAAGCCAAGCATCGTAGGCTTAAGATTTACAGAAATGAAGTATGGGACCTAGTTGATAGTTTCTTCCTAGATTTCAACATTTCATTTATTCCAAGAGAGGAGAATATCATGGTTGATTCTTTGGCTATTTCAACAAGCCATTTCAGAGTCCCATTTCCACCTAAACTTAAGTATGATGTAGGGGTGAAATATAGACCCTCTGTACCTAACAATATCAGGAATTGGAAGGTGTTTGAGGATGATGATGAAATCAAAATGTTTCTTGAGTCTATTGATGAGTTCTCTGCATTACATTTTGATCAGGATCATGATTTTGAAAGTATCCCTCATGATGATGTATTTTTAAATAAAATTTCTAATCACCATATTGTTCATATGCATAGAAACCACATTCTGAAGGGACTAGTTCCTTTGGAAATATTGTTTGATGGGGATGATGTGACATTAAATTTTAGAGGTTCAACTGATGATGATGAAGTAGATGAGTACAATATTGGTACAGAGAAGGATCCAAAATTTGGCAAGTTGTCAAGCAACTTGTTAAGAGAGAAAAGGACTGGATATGCTGAGATGTTAAAGGAGTTTTCTGATGTGTTTTCATGGACATATGAATATCTCATGACATATGAAACAAGTATCATTGAGTAAAATATCCCATTGAAGGAAGAGTCCAAGCCAATTAGGTATAACTTGAGACAAATAAATCCTATGTTGCTGCCCATTATGGAGAAGGAGGTTAAAAAGATTTTGGATGCCCAGATTATCATTCCTTTGAGGTATTCTAAATCGGTGGCCAACTTGGTCCCATTAAGAAAGAAGAATGGAGAAATCAAACTTTGTGTGGATTTCCGAAATCTAAACATAAGCTCTAAAAAGGATAATTACCCCTTTCCCAAGATGGAACACATATTACAAAGGGTGACAGGGGCATCCGGGATGTCTATGATTGATGGATTTTATGGCTACAATCAAGTCTTTGTATTACCTGAAGACAGAGAGAATACAACCTTCACTACTCCTTGGGGTACATTCAAGTACACTAAGATGCCCTTTGGATTGATGAATGCAGGAGAAACCTTTCAGTGAGCCATGGACATAGATTTTATTGGAAAAAAGGACAAGTTTGTGGTCATTTATTTGGATGACATAACAATGTTCTCACAATCTGATAAAGAACATTATGATCATATAAAAAGAGTCTTCTTGAAATGCATAAAATTTGGTCTCTCTTTAAATACCAAGAAGTCATTATTTTCCATAAAAGAGGGGAAGTTGTTGGGGCACATTGTGTCAGTTGAGGGGATAAAGATTGATCCAAGCAGGGTAGAAGCTATCCAATCTTTGTCACTCCCTAGATCCAAGAAATAAGTTCAATATTTTTTGGGGAAAATTAATTTTCAGAGAAGGTTTGTTGCAAATTTTGTTGAGTTGGTAAAGTTTATCACAACCATGTTGAGTAAAGGAAATGAAATCAAATGGACCGTTGAATCTCGTAACACTTTTGGCAAAATAAAGAAGGCCTTGATTGAATAACATGTTCTCATCAGTCCTAACTACTCCAAGGAGTTTTTGATTTTCTCTTTTGCTTCATTTAACACAGTAGCAGTTGTTTTATTACAGAAAATGCCGAGGGGTTAGAGCAACCCATTTCCTTTTTCAGTAGGGCACTAAGAGATGCTAAAATAAAGTATGACATCATGGAAACACATGTCTATGATTTTGTTAAATATCTCAAATATTTTAGAGTTTATGTGCTACATCAAAAATGCATTGCATATGTCCCTTCAACTTCTGTGAAGGATATCCTCATTCATCCTGACATAGATAGAAGAAGGAGAAAGTGGATTTCCAAGATACTTGAATTTGATCTTGAAATAAATCCCACCAAATTGGTTAAAGGCCAATGTTTAGCTAGGTTATTGGTTGAATATAATTACAAAGCCTTGGGGGTCAATTTCATCAACATGTATTCAGAGAATCAACAAGCTGAGTTGTCTGATGAAGATTCTCAAGTCACATCCCCATTGGCAGGATGCACTTGGTACAAGGACATTATATTTTTCCTACAGAAGTGGCAGCCTCCTGATGGCATGGAAAAGAGAAAGGTAGGAGCTTTAAATCTCAAATCAATTAAATATTGTCTGATTGATCAAGTATTATATTGGAAAGACCCTTTAGGAGTGCTATTGAGGTGTATAGACCCACAAGAAGCCCAAAAGATCATGTATGATTTTCATGATAGTTTATGTGGGGGGCATCACTTATGGAGAACCATACCCTACAAGATTCTCAGGGTTGGATATTTTTGGCCTAGCCTCTTCATTGATGTTTGTTCTAAAATCAGAGCTTGCGTTAAGTGTCAGAAGTTCTCTCGAAAGCTGCAACTCAAGTCTTTTCCATTGAAGCCTTTGGTAGCTTCAGGACCTTTTCAACAATGGGGCCTAGATTTTATTGGGGAAATCCACCCTCCTTCAAGTGGTCAACATAGAAGGATATCGACTGCCACATAGTACTTTACTAAGTGGATAGAATCTATCCCCACAAGAAATTATTTCCATAAAGTAATCATTGGTTTTCTTGAGGATATTATGGCAAGATTTGGTTGTCCAAACAAAATTGTCACTAATAATGCTCCAATTTTTAAGGCTAAACAAATGATTAAGTTTTGTGAACATTTTGGCATCACATTGATTCACTCTACTCCTTACTACCCCCAAGGGAATGGACTGGAAAAGTCCTCTAAAAAGAGCCTTATTAAGATCATCAAAATATTGTTAGAGGACAATAAGAAAGCATGGGATTCAAAGCTTAAATTTTCTCTATGGGATGACCGAGTGAAAACGAAGAGATATATTGGTGTCTCTTCTTTCCATCTTGTGTATGGAGTTGAGGCCATCTTTTCTTCTCAGCTTGCCTTGCCTGTGGAAAAATTCTTCCAAGACTACCAGGGAGAACCAGATGATATGATTAGAATAATACAACAGTTGGTAGAAGTGCAACAGACTAGGGAGCATCAACTGGACAAAGCACATGACCATCAATAGAAGATCAAGCAGGGATTTGACAAGAAGGTAAAAAAAAATGATTTCCAAATGGGAGATCTAGTACTCAAGTGGGATGAACCTAAACAAGATAAAGGAAATAATGGTAAATTTAAGGCCTTATGGATCGACCCCTTCAAAATTTCTAAGGTTTTTTCAAATAACACTTACAAGTTGTAGGATTTGGAGGATACTGAAGTTTTTGGTATCCTTGTAAATGAGAATTTTCTGAAGAAGTTTTTAACTTAAGCCCTGAGTGGCTTCCCATGTCATTGTAAATATCATTTTTATTTTGCTTTTGGTTTTTATAAGTGACTCCACAACCCAATACTATAGCACTGAAACTGCAAAAGGAGTTCTTAAAAACTCATAGGGAGGTCTCTATCCACCATGGAGCCTATATGTTAACACAAGGATCTGCAAACTACTTCTTAAGAATCAAAAAGAAATTGAGGTTTACCCTCAATTGCATTATGGTGTAAATCATGTGGCATCATGCCCATTATTTGCACAGGGAAAAATAAAAGATTGGAGGCCTAAGAAGCTCAAGAAACCTCTCTCCACCTATCACATCTCCCTTCCCGATACCTCCTCTCACCTTCCGACACCTGTCCCACTCACATTCCAATCTCCTTTACACATCACATCCTCCCCACCTATCACACCTCCCTCATTCATCTGCCACCTCTTTCTTTCCCTTGCTACCACAACCTCGTCCTAGCCTCCGCTCCCCCCAATCGATTCCTTCCACATGGTCATCACTCACTCGTTGGGCCATGTGATTTTTTTCCAAACACCTCACTCCACATCACCCCTGCACATACAATATCATATTTCCACCTACAAATCTCGCATTGGTCACAAACAAAGACCATTAATGGCCTCGAGGCGTCATAATGGACTTGCATAAGTCATTGGAACCGTCTGAGAACAATTATTGGTGTCAAGCCCAGTCCTAATCCCAATGAAGATAGTTATTGAAGATTGTGGGCAGAATTTGAGACCTCGCCTCATCCCATAAATGTAAAACATTGCAGAGAGAAACCATGAAGGCACACTTATGATCCAAAGCTTCCTAATGGGCAATTTTTCCTGTAAAACACATAACTATGCCTGGATCGTGTCTGACATCATGAGGTTTGCACAACCTGACAGAGTGGGCGTCGACTGAAGGATTTGAAGGAAGTGATATGATTACATTCCTGGTGGTTGCATCGTTTTAGTATATATAGGAAGTTTTGATATTTTTTTAGGGTCGAATGGTTGAGCTAGGCTCCCTGCTATTGTAATATTTTGATTGAGAACAATTGGTTCTCTGGTTATGTATTTGTTTTTGAGACATTTTGATTAATCTAAGTCATCTTTATTACTCCATATTATTTTCCTTTGATACCGAGAGAGCTCATGTTTGATTGATTCACATGGATTGTTGTAACTGTATTATGATAAATATTTGATTATAGTACTGCTATGATTTCTTTCAGTTTCCTTGAAATTTGAATCTAAGAGGACCTTGTGTTTAAGTTTTTCCTCCTTAGGCTGCTGGAATATCTGATGTTCATAGCATACCTCTTCACCTTTATCACTAAATATTCCTCCTACTCACCTTTACTCCAACTTACTAACTGAAGTTGATTCAAGACCTCAATGGATGGTGCATGCTAGTCCAAATTTTTGAGTTAGAATGCTATTATTATTGAGTTTTCTCCATTTGAAAACTCAATAATCAATTACCTATGACATATAAACTCATGGGTACTGGGATTACCTTCAATGCAATCTAAATGTGACTTCTAGTGCTAACATGTCTAATATGACATTGGTTTCATTTCCATCTCCCTCTTGAGTAGACAACAACATCTAAAACAATGCGTAATTTTAAAATTTATTAGTAACTTTTATTTTCTAGAAACTCTTCTCACCAACATTAGCTAGGCTAGAACTTTGGAATAGGTTGTGAGGTACACTCTCCAAAGAATAAAACACATTGTATCATCTTGTGATAGGGAGTGTTCAAATCCACTTGCAAAATTTTGTCTTAGGAAGCCCTTCTCACACCAGGGTCAAACCTGAGGTCGCATTAAGAGTGACAGAGTTACTCACCATTCTTTGTTGGTATTGGTGTAGATATTGCATGTATTACGGGGGTCACTTGAAGGTATACCCACAATTATGAGTGGAATCCTTTTGAGTTTATTTCGGGCTAGATACCCTGCCCTTGCATGTGGATCAAACTTTCGACTATTTCCCCAGGCATCACTATTGTACTTAGTAACCTTAGTAGCCTATCTCTTTAGGGTCTTACAAAAGGTGACTATGGAGAGAAAAGTCTTCACGGTACCTAGAATCAACATTGGCCAGACTCACTCAGACTCCTTGGAGGGTATACCCAGGATTATGTGTGGGAGCCTACACCAGGCTGTAAGTCCGTTAAGCAAGTCGTCAAAATAAATTTTCCACGCACTCTATCCTAGCCCATTCTTGTCTTGACTTCACAATGTTGGATTCCATCACCAACTAGTGACTTCAAAATAAGAAGGTTTTTTTGCTTGGTTTGATTTCTATATTTTATTAGAGAGTGTTGTTTGTTTTCATAGTCGGCCATATATTTTTTCCGTAAAATATTTGGTTCGGCCAACATTGACTCTCCACGCCATTCACGTAGGATGAAAGGGATACCTATGGAAGATCCAAAAGGTTACCGCCCTTTGACTCCTAATCCACCAGAGGGCTCTCCTATGCAGAGAGAAGTCCAAGACAACGTAACCTCACAAGTGGAAAGTTCCAACTCTTTAGAGTATTTATGAATTATTTGCTATTCTATTGAGGCTTTTCGACTTCCTCCAACTCCGTTACCGTATACTGGATATGAGAGACGTATTCTCTGGATGAATTCATCAGGAGAACTTGTTGTTGAAACTTCTGAAGCATCGATTGGACCTCATACAAGACATGGAGTAGAGAATATCCTTCTTTTTGGTAAAGAATTTAGAACCCCGCCTCGCACTGTGCGGGAGATTTACGACAACTTAGGGGTGAGTCTTGATCCACCTATAATATCACAATTTCCTGAAATGTATGTTACCTAGACGATGCCTTTAAACCATTTTACTGGTACTACCAGTAATGTCACAGTCATTCCAGACACACAGTCAGTTGGTCCTCACTCAACACTTTCTCTCCAGATGGCCCATTCTACTATGGTCCTAAAAGATACTGTAATTCCTACCGGAAATGTGGTTATATCCCAAGCCCCAATTGGGACACCACTCCCATCTAGATTGAATCCATAATTTCCACCTAGGTATAGAGATTTGAAATCCTCCATTGTTATTCCTACCCAGGTTCCATCCAAAGTTTCTAGACTTTTTGTTCCTCCTGGGTACAATGTTGCTGTTGTTTTTGTTCCTATGCCTTCCTAGGTCCTCTCTAGAGTGTCTTATCCACCTTTTCTTGGGGGATCTAGCCATAGTGGCTCCAATACAATTGGAGGCACCACTCATTCGTTCATGTCTGGTTACCAGATTCCCATTGGAGGTCAATCTCAAGCTGGGGGGAACCCTCAATTTGGGGGTCAAACTCAAATTGGGGCACAACCTCAACTTGGAGGACAACCTCAGGTTGGAGCCTATAACCCTCTGTATGGATAGAACACACTGGGATCACTAGCCCAAATTTGGAACCTTATTTCCCAAGGAAATCCACAATCATCTGGGGGGAAACATCCTCAAGTTAACTCTTTTGTACCCCTTAACTTTGGCCAGCCGTATCTAGGTTCTTTGAATACTGCTTAGGGTTTGAATGTTCACTCTAGTGTCCCTTTTCAAGGGAACATCTCTAATGAACCCAACCCTATGGGATACATGCCTCCAAATCCTCCATGATATAATCTATCCAGACTTTCGACTTACATGAAGACTGCTTATGGTCCTACTGGTATACTGATGGGAATTCCTCCCCAAAGTCACCAGTATCCTCAAGTGAATAGACAGTTTCCTTATTTATCCACTTTGGATTTACCCGACTTGTATAGGATCTTGAATGATCCTATTTTACATTCTCCCCATTGGCCCATCATACTAGCCAAATTAGCGTCCGACATTCTCAAGTTTGACGGTTGACCGGGAGAAGATCCAAACAATCATGTTATGACTTTCTGCCTATGGTGTTCATCCAACTCATTGATGGATGACTCCATTCGGTTACAAATCTTCCAGGGAACTCTCATAGGTTCAATGAAAAAGTGGTACATAGAATTACTGTGAGGCTTCTTTAACGAATTTAATACCCTAGCCATGGCTTTCCTCATGCATTACCAATTGTCAATTCGTTACAAGATAGGAACCAAAATTTTGAGTTCCTTCAAGCAATCTTCTGCCACTCATATTTCCGATGACATTCACGAGTGGAGACGAAGACGACGTTAGATCAAAATCAACCTTCCTGATCAATTATTGGCTGAGTGGTTCACCAAATCATTCATTAGTGAAATCACCCATGATATTTCCATGGGTGGATTTTTCACTCAAGAGAAGGCAATTAGTCATGCTCAGTACCTAAATCTCATTTATTCGCAAACAGACACACTTTATGACTTGATCCCTAACGCTCCTCTCCCTTCTACCACCACTACCTCAACAACCCCATCCACTTCTCATGTTGTTGATGGTGTGATTGGCACCTTCCATGTTGAAACTCAATCCATGCATGCCCCTCACACCAACCCAAAATCTAATGCTTCTAATGTTCAACATGCTCTGACTCCTACTCCTTCCACTGATAAAACTTCTGGGGTTAGTTCCATTCAGTATACCCCTGCTGGTAAAAATAAATCTAAAAAAGGAAAGGGTAAGAACAAGGAGGATAAAATTAATAATCCACAATCCAAAAAACCCAAAACGCAACATGTTGATGATAAGGATAAGCGTAAACCTCTATATCCTTGCCTTATCTATGGTAACGATCACTACACGAAAGATTGTCCAAGACGAGCCGAGGTCACTTAGTTGTTTAAAGAGATTGAGAAGCCTCCCACACCCGTCATTTTGTCACAACCTTTCCCCTCTCAGTAGCAAGCCCAATTGGTCATTCATGACCTCCTTCCACCACTTCATATGTCCTTATGTGTACTGGTGATTCAAAAAAGAATGACGTGGAAATCAAAACTCGGGTCAAAGATTAATCTCCTTCAATGGATTAGAGTTGATGATTTACCACCATCGTTGGTTCAACTGACTCCCTCAACTTCACCTCCCAACGATCCTCTTCATCTTGAATGACTGGGTCTCGACACAGTTCTCCATTTCCCTCCAAAGGGTGTTGTTTGAAAGTATGCCTTTAATCCTCATGCGCATGTTGCTCAAAACTATAGTATTGTAGAAGACCTTGTTTTTTCATTATTAATCCATAAGTGCGGACACAAACCGATCTCCCTAGATCCACCTGGATCTAGAACAAAACAGGACAGAATAATACTCTTTCCCTAGATTTAGACTATTGAATGAACTAGGAGGCAATGATCATGAACATACCTTATGAACGCTTCCTTGGGTCTTTGTTGTTCTAGCTTCGCTCCAATGCTCTTGTGCCATCAAGACCACAATAGTACAAACCAATCGAAGTGAAGACAACTCAATATATTCAGTAGCTAATCTATACATATTATCAAGGAGTTATGTAATAAAGTGACATTAGCTTTATGGGAAAGGGACATATTACTGTATTAAATTGATAGAAAGTAAGACTTACAACTTGATCCTTGATGTTTCAAACCTCCTTTCGATGGCTCCTAGTTCTGACACACACACTTTCTCATGCATGAAGAAGATCAACCACTTTTGATAACTTTGTTGGTGTCTCTAGCTGCTGTAGCATCAGTCCTTCATACAATCTTCCACTAATTCTCCAATAAATCTTTTGCTAGTTTGCTTCTAACCTTTTCCATGAGAATTCCCCTCCATATATAGGAGAGAATGAATTAGTTACTTGTATAGGAATAATCCCAATATATTAGGAAATATAGTACTTAGATAACCATTCGAATGCCATCTCATCCTTCTAGAAGATTCCCTTCTAGAAGGTTCAAGTATTTATCTTTTTCCCTTCTTTAGAAGAAGTTTGAACCCTAGCAGTTAGGTACAGTGCAAACCTATCGCACCCTACCTTAAGGCAGCCTGCGAGAATCATGCATTCTCGCAGGCAAATGTATAGACAGCCTATGAACCTTCCTCAAAACTTTGATTTCTGGAAAGAGACAAAGGAAAATTTTCTCAGGAAAGAGTTCTAATGAACAGCCTGAGTTCACCATCATCATTACATCATCATGACGACCAAAATTACGGCTAATAGAATTCCCCCCAAAGTCTGAGATTGGAACTAGTGACAGTCGATAGACTTTGTAAGCTGCATGTGTGTGTCGAGAACCAAGAACACATCTAATCGGAGACTTGCAAACAATCAAGCATCTGCAGAGTATCATATATATCAATTCGGAGGTAGGCATTCCCATACTCAGATCACAGACTGACGCCATTGCAGACATGGGTCATGGCCACCAATCATACACTATGGATCCATGCCATGAAAATATAACATAGCCACCGGAATACATTTTGGATCTATGTGATAAATTTTCAAATCAAGACGACATAGCCACGAAACATACACAGTGGATCTATGTGTCGCAAATCATACATACTCCATCGCAACCTGGACCACAAAGAGAATATCCGGGGTCTTCAATCTCATCGCCCAAAGTACGAATCTAACCATGTGATTACATGTGTTGAAGTCGAACATGGTAGAAACCACTTGATTACCGGTCATTGATGTAACCACTAACAAGTGCGAGGTAAATCACCATTAATGTCAATGAATCCCAAGGTACTATAGTACAATCCATCGACTGTGAATAAATGAGTTGATGTTGAATACCTGATGGAATCTTTCGATCAGGGATCAATGATGTAAACCCACTGTTGAAAGCGAGGAAACTTGCCATTAAGGCATGCAAGCCCCAAGGTACTGAATAATTTCTAAGTCTTGATTCCGGACAATGAGTTGAAGTCGACGAAACAAAACTCGTCACAAGAGAGCCTTGATGTATCCCCCATCAATGACACAAAATGAGTAACTGAGTTTGAAAGTGAAATAGAGTATGTGGCAATTGGATTTTGGACACAAGGAATGCTGACACGGAGTGAATGGATAACTGTAGATGGTCGACTCAATATAGGTTTCAGATGGACTTCTCTTGAACATATGAACGACACGACCAATGATTTGGCAGCATTGACTCAAAGATGACACATGGAATGACCTTGTAATCAATCGAAAGAGATACAAATGGATTTCCCAAACCAACTTCAAATGATGAATAGGGGGTGTCATGTTCAAGAGTGACACTTACTGCCAATCAATATGAAGATGAAACATATCCCTTTCCCAAATTTTCCCCCACCATTTCTGGCAAGTACCTCTTTATTTTTACGCAAGCTTGAAGAGGATCACATATGCTTGTCAATATACGCTCATCCTTCAGATGAGTCCCTCAGAGTATTTTTAACGAACCCTAAGAAGGAGTGGTTCGGTCCCATCACGGGTTTGTCAATGTTTGTTTAACGAGTCTAGAGATAGTAAACTCGAAGGTTTTTCAAGATTATAGAGTTTGGAAAAACACTTAAAAGAGAACTCTCTCAGTTCCTTTTTCGTACAGTAGTCCAACGAGACCGAAAAAGGGTTAAACTATCGCTCAAAAGACGCATACTTCAAATACTTTATCGAGCAGTAGCATACCCAGACATATGACCACCACATGCTTTGGAATGGCAATCATTCAAAGCTTTCTTGGCTTCGTCAAAAGTCAGGCAACGTCGAAAAATAGAAACAATACCTCGATGGTAAAGAGTATCTCCAAGGATAATGTACTGACGAGCTTGATAATGAACACGACGTCGTTCAGTACTAGACAAAGCAGGCCAAAAAGTATGGGTTGGGAGATATATAATGATATCTCCATACCAAACATTGTTAGTGCTGATAAGGAAAAGTGATTCATCAGATAATGAATCTATTACTACATTTTCTGTGGCAGAGTGGGGAAAATCACATATTAACTCAGCAAAAACTAAGGATTTCTTAGACGTGGCACGATCGAATTCCAAGTCAAACTCCTGGAGTATGAAAATCCACTTGGAGTACTTGTCCCCTAGCAATTGACGTGTCAAAATATGTTGCATAGGGTTACAATGTGAAATCACTGTAGTTTTCCTGGAGAGAATATAATGGAGAAAACGTTGAACTACTTGAACAACAGTCAAAGCCAATTTTTCAACATGTTGATACTTGATTTCAGTTGATGTGAGACTTCGAATCAAGTAATAAATAACATGTTCATCGTGTGCATCATCCTCCTGAACAAGAACCATGCCAATAGTATACTCGGAGGCAGCAAGATAAATAAAGTAATCACAACTATAATCAGGAGGGAAAAGAAGTGGATCTTTCATGAGGGACAACTTCAAAGCCTCAAAAGCGTTGTTCGCCACGTTATCCCAGACAAACTCAGAACCTTTCTTTAGTAGTCTTGTAAAACTGCGAGTAATCTCGGCATAATTAGGGATGAAACGATCAAGAAAGTTTTCTTTCCCCTACAAACTTTGCAACTGGCGTAGCGAAAAAGGAGGAGGGAGATTAAGAATCGCCTCAACCTTAATAGGATCTACCTGGATCCCTTGACATGAAACAATGAAACCTAGAAGACGGCCGGATTCTACGCAAAAAATGCATTTATGAGGGTTTAAACAAATGTGATAGAACCAACAATGAACGAAAATTGCTCGGATATGAGTGGGGTGATCGACTAGGCATAAAGAATGAGTTGGTAAATCGTCCAAATAAGGTTGAATGATATGCTTTATATCATGAAACACATAAGACATAGCACGCTGAAACGTTGCACCCGCGTTCTTAAGACCGAAGGGAAGTTTCCAATAAGAGAAAGTACCCCAAGGAAAAATAAAATCAGTTTTATATTGGTCCTCAAGAGCGATGTTAATTTTATTATAGCCGGAGAAACCATCCATGAGAGAGAAAATTTCGCTTCCGACATAGTCATCGACAATCTGGTCGAAAAAAGGGGTTGGAATGTTTTCTTTTGGACAGGATTTGTTAATGTCCCTATAATCAACACATACACGAATACTACCTCCTTTCTTATCAATCGGTACAAGGTTGGAAACCCATTCTGTCAGAGCCACGGGATAAATAAAAGCGGCTTTGAGAAGTTTTTCAACCTCAAGCTTGATAGCCTCCGCTTTCCATGGGTGCACTGGACGTAGGCACTGCCAGATAGGTTTAGCTCCAGGGTATGTCTTTATATCATGTACAACAATAGCAGGGTCGATACCTGGCATCTCTTCGTAACTCCAAGCAAATATATCACAAAATTCTTTAAACAGTGAAGTATAAGTGACAATTTCTTCGGGAGAACACGAAGCTCCAATGTGAACATTTTCAACTATCCCAGGTTTAACTAATATATCAATGGGTATCGTGGGAGAGATATTACTGAGGTTCCCTTTGGCAAACACATCATGTGTAGATCCGGGAACAGTTGATATGACAACAACGATCGACGGGGTCGAAATCCGTTGATAATTCTCCAGAGTGTGTTGTTCCAGAAATAGTATGGAATGATGATGCCCATCATCCCAAGGTGTGTCTTCCATGACGGACATGATCATCTCGTCAGTGGGAAAGATGACATGGAAAGGATCGGGAGACAACTCATCAAAAGAGGATATATAAGGTGTTGTCGATTGAATCGCGTGATAAGAAGACTCAACCGAACTTAACGACATGACGTCGCCGAAACGAGTGTGAGCTCAAGGGTCAGGGACTATCCAAGGGTTAAAAGACACAGGAAGCTCATGAGGTATAGCGGAGATCATATTAATAGAATCAATTGAAGGGCGTGGAAAATCGGGTGGAGGTGGTATGGGGAAAGTGCCCATTAACGAAGAGTCTTTTAACAAACCGACACCGACGTTCTCGTAACCCGGAGGGGTTTTAGCTATAAACGGCATGTTGCCAGTGCGAGTATCAGAATTAAAGAAGGCAAGTTGATCAACCGTAATCACCTTTCCTTGATGAGGAAATCGCATGACATAGAAAAGTGTTGACACAACAACGCGCATAGAATCTATCCAGCTACGACCAAGTAGAAGATTATAATCTAGGGGAGCATCGAAAACTTCCACTTCGACTTGGAATGTCTTACCTTCTAGAGTAACAGGCAATGATGGAAGAACACCGTAAGGATTAAAACCAAATCCATTGAAGTATTTCAAAGTATTTTTTGATTGATTTAAAGGAGGAGAGCCAATGGCTTTCCAACAAGTAAAAGACATTACACACGTAGAGGCACCCTCATCGATAACAGTTCAGCAAATGTTTTTGTCCGAGACAACAACTTGTATCTGAAATGAAAGATGAGGGGGTAACCTTGGAATATGATCTTCCAATTCAAAGACTATTAGATTCATATCTGTAGGATCGATTCCACCTATAGATTTCAACAGAGCCCTTCGTTGTGCAGGACAAGACTGAAGGACTTCAAGGGCAGACATCGCTGAAGGTGCTTGGGCCAGATCTTCAACAATGCTATAGTTCTGGGCCGCACGAGCATGTGGATTGAAGGCTGACTTGCGAAAAACACCCTTAGGGGGTCGTAGGACTGTATCAAAGCTCGGTCATTCAAGATGAAGAGGACTGTTGGTAGGTGGAGTCAGTGGAGAGGATTGTACCAAAGCAGGAGGTAAATCGTCAACCTTCTCCTTAGATGGAGAATAATATTTGGCTCTAGTTGCAATGGCAACGTCATTGTTCTTAGAATCACCAATGCACATCAAAACATATGATGTCGTAGAAGTAGATGGTTGGTCATGGATGACCAACTGAGCCTGTTGTTGAGACGGGAAGGGTTGGGACAAGATTGCCGACGTAGATGGTTTCGACGTTCCTTGAAGGAACTTAGTAACTTTGGCACATCGAGGACAATCCTTCCTGTAGTGATTGTCACCATAGATAAGGAAAGGGTATCGCTTTTTACACTTATCACGATCTTCAATAGGAGGGGTCCTAGTTTTCTTAGTTTGATTATTATTTTTACTCTCCTTATTCTTGCCTCTCCCTTTCTTTGATTTATTTTTACTGGTCGCTGTAGATTGAACAGTGTTCACCTCAGAGGTTTTACCGGGGGGAGGAGAAGGAGACAGAGCATTTTGAACATTAGAAGATGTGGATTTAGGGTTCGTACTTGAAACAAAATGTGAATGGACATGAGCAGTACCAATCACACCATCAGCTGCATGTGAGGCAGCTGGAGCAGTTGAAGTGCTGGAAGTACCAGGACGAGGTAATTCAGGTAGAAAATCGTAAAGTGTTCCCGTTTGCGAATAAACGAGATCAAGATATTGAGCACGACCGATAGCCTGCTCCTCCATAACAACACCACCCATGGAGATGTCTTTACCAATTTCATTCACAAAGGATTTCATGAACCATTCGACCAGTAACTGATCAGGGAGTTCA
This sequence comes from Picea engelmannii, assembly GCA_009831015.1. Classification (NCBI taxonomy): domain Eukaryota; kingdom Viridiplantae; phylum Streptophyta; class Pinopsida; order Pinales; family Pinaceae; genus Picea; species Picea engelmannii. The sequence goes on along the minus strand of ML809792.1, from coordinate 130,314 downwards.
AGTTTAATGAGACGTCATCTCCGTCTCCACTCATTGTTATCACTGAAATTTCGTTTGCACATGGCGACAAGAACTCCACATCATCAAAACAACAATGAAGTCATTCATGGCACTGAATTAAGTTCACAGCATTCCAGAAGGGTCAAAAAATATACAAAGTAACCAAAAATGGAAGGGCGCTTTACAGCATCTGGGTGTGCGCGCATATGCGCGGGACAAAAACGTGTTTCTAGCGCATGCGCGCCCTGACGCGCGCCTGTCAACATAAAAATCCGCACATCTGCTAATACGACGCATTAATTGCTTAAGTCGGCCTCCCGACCGCCTGTGGACCGGCCCCCAAGACGATTTGACCCTCAGATCAGGTTCAGCTCTGCAAATTCGGCGAATTAAATGACTTAAGTGAACCCTAAACAGGTCCGTGTTTACACCGGAAGCTGGTTACATGACCGCCTGGAAAATGCTATAAATAGACGTGAAGACTCATTGTTTCAGCAGAGAATTCAAATCAGAGTTACGTTGTCCAGATGAATAAGAGCCTAGCCTTTGACAATCAGTCCATCAGCTGTGTAATCCAGAGTTCTCTCACCACTCATTTTTGTTCTGTTCATTTTGTAAGGAAGGCATTCAGTTGAGGATTCCCGAAGGACCTTCCGTTGGAGGGAAGAGGAATCATTATCCCTTTCTTCAGCGTGTGCTATGGTTTTCGCTAATAGATCAAGCCTTGAAACCATTGATGACTCCCTTGTCTCATATTTGACGTTTTTGTTTATTTTCGAATTGTTATTTGCTTTCAGCTGTTAGTTAAATTGTATTGAAATTCTGTTTTCTGTTAACCCTTTTTGCTCCACAGCTCATCCTGTTCTTCCTTGCTGAGCCCAACAGGGCATGCTAGTGCTCCCATTTTTTCTCACCTGGTGACGATTCGAGCACGAACAGACTGGCGACTCCGCTGGGGATTTAAGGTATTAAATCCTCTTTCAATTGGGTTCAATTCGCTTTCCTTTTGTCGTTTTTAACTTGCAGGGATTCAAACCGGCTTTCGCCGACCTGTTACCCGGTCGATTCACAGCAGAATCGAGAGAACTGATGTTTTTTCTCAAACGCGTGGGTACGTCACCCCACAGACGCGCGCATGCGCTCTGGCTTTTTCATACAGTCCGCGTGCACGCGCGCACCTGTCCAAGTTAACAGCCGCACATTTGACTAAAATTTTTCATTGTAAGGTTTTGATGTGGGGAAAGTCAGTTTTCCTTTTTCAACAATGATGTATGCATGCTCTAAACATTGCACCACTTAGACCCCTCAACTTATAAAGGGGATAGTCAAACATAGGCACTTAGGAGGATTAAAATCATTTTTCCCTTATTCTGCTTTCTGCCACGTGGATGGCTTGTTTTGATTCATAATCTAAGTGGAACATCAAATCACATCTAAACTCACATTCGAGACTAGAAGTTGCAAGTAACAACCTTGAGTATGCTCTTCTCTCGCACCCTCAGGCGACCTTGAGAATCAGAAAAAGATTGCGAAAACGATCTCATCTCCCTTTAACAAAAAATTTCAAAAATTTTAGGAGAGGACAACGGCTCTTTTTGAGACCCCTCTTAGTTTCATTTTTCAAACACATTCTTGTAACGGGCCCATACATGCCCACATGTCAACAAAGCTAGAATAGTGTTTGAATTTCTGCTTTCTTAGATCAGAAAACTA
>ML809792.1:77239-97210 GCA_009831015.1 Picea engelmannii | reverse complement strand
GGTTGTAGGACTCAAGTTTCTACAACCTAGCTAGGACATAGATCTGTGATCATAGTACTTAACAGAGCACTTAGCAGTTAATATTCATTATCATTTAACCCTTTATTCACTTTGCAGGTAAAAAACTAATTACAGAACAATGCAGTATTCAACAAGCTCTAACACACCCATGAACTTAGCACATAGAAATAGATCAGATCTAACATTCATTCACATTATTAAAAACTAGGCTACTATATGAGATGCATCTAAGATACATAAATATGAAAACACTAAGAATAAATCACATCAATGACACAAAGAAACCATAACACAAGATATATGTGGTTCACCCCCACATGGGGCTACATCCACCAACTCTTCATCTTCTTTATTATCTTCTGTCAATCTCCTTACATGCACAGAGCCTCAAAACCAACTCTGTATAGGACAGGATATCTACACACACCTCGTGAGATCCTCCTTCCTGATTTAGGTCACAACACAAAGACTTCTTACAGAGTCTTCACACAAGCTTCTTATAATCACTTGCACTTAGCTTTGCAAGTATTAACACATAGAATGCACAAAGTCTCTAGCTCCACACTAATCCACAAACATACACTACTACTACTTTATTACATTGCCTAAATATATATTTATACACTGAAAATGGGGCCTAAACATGGGTAAACCCATGGGTTGAAATCCCATACCCATTACATAAACCCTAATCCAAAAAAACCACAAAAGGAGGTGAGATCCCATGATCTTCACTTCAATTGGCGCTTTGTCTTTGACCAGCCTGTCGATGTCCCAAAAATTGTCAAACACGACCAAGGTTCTCCAAAATTTTGTTGAGGGCCAAAAGGCCCCCAACACTCACTTGTGACTCATCCCAAGTCACTATGATCTGGATAACTTTGCCTCAAAGGCCTTGATCTTGGCTCAAGCTACCTTGACCTGCTACTTCGCCAAAGCCTCCTACTTGGAAAAATCTTGAATAACTTTCTCAGTCACAGATCCTTCCAAGAACTGTTCTACCATGGTGACTACTTGTTCTAGCTGTGCACCTTGTCCTTCAATCTCCTCAAAAAGTGTGAAAGCTTCATCCTGCACTGGATGGAGCCTCTGGGTCACTTCCATGACTTTACTCTAGATGGCATGGACCTGTTGCTAAACTATGCACTATTCCTGCAACCTTTTCATCCTCTCGACTAGTGACAATATCTTCAACTGTGCTTGCACTGTTGCTACCTATTTATTTGGCTCTTGGAGCTATGACTCCAATGTTCTTAGTTCAGGGTCCTCTACAAGGCACTCGTAGTTATGCACACTTCGACTACTGATTTACTTGCATTTCAAGGCCAATTCCTTGATTCTTTCGACTTTGCTCCTGGCCATTTCCTCTCTTTGATCTCGCACGTCCTACGAAGTTCTTGGCACAACTTGTAGTTCCAGTTCTTCTATTTGTGCTTGGAGCTTCTGAATGGCTTCAACGAGCTTCCCCACCTAGCTCTTATTGGTTTCTTCTTCCATCTATATTAGGCCCATAACAGAGCAAAGTGCTCTAGTGACTGCTTCTTTAACTCCCATCTTCTCTGCGAGCACTTGTTCTTTCTCCTTTTGGATCTACGCTCTATCCTCTACAAACTTCTCTTGGAGGTCATCTTTTTCTTGTTGCACAACTCAACGTTTCTTTATGGCTTCCTCTTTTGCTTGTTTCAGGGCCTCGGTGGTATGTTATTTTTCCTCCTAGACACGATGAAGGAGAGCCTTTGTCAAGTCTGTTATTCTGCGTAGCTGGGCAGGCTCATATCCTACTTCTATGTCCCCTATTAACAATGGTGCAGTAGGAGTTGTGCGACTAGAATAAAGAGCCTATTGCACCCCTTTGAGTTTTACCTCGATCCTCTCAAACATTGTCTCCCGTTTGGCTTCGCTTCACTACAAGATATATTTTGAGGCATATGATACAGTGGCAATGATAAGGTCAATGTAATCCACTGTGAGTATAGTGTGGAATGGAGGTTTATTGTCTTTAGACTTCTTTCACGATGAAGGTTTCTTCGGGGAACCCTTTATTTTCTTGGATTTTTCTGTCTCTGTCAGGGGATATTTAGGCAGTTTTACTTCGCCCTACTTTTTCTTGTCTTCTTCCCCTTCATCCTCTTCCTTGTCTACTTCGTCACCTCCTCCTCCTTTAGGTGAATCTAGTGTAGTTTCCTTGTAGTTCCAATTCTGCTATTTGTGCTTGGAGCTTCTGAATGGCTTCAACGAGCTTCCCCACCTGGCTCTTATTGGTTTCTTCTTCCATCTATATTAGGCCCATCACAGAGCAAAGTTCTCTAGTGACTGCTTCTTTAACTCCCATCTACTCTGCGAGCACTTGTTCTTTCTCCTTTTGTATCTACACTCTATCCTCTGCAAACTTATCCTGGAGGTCATCTTTTTCTTGTTTCACAACCCAACGTGTCTTTATGGCTTCCTCTTTTTCTTGTTTCAGGGCCTCGGCGGTATGTTATTTTTCCTCCTAGACACGACGAAGGAGAGCCTTTGTCAAGTCTGTTATTCTACATAGCTGGGCAGGCTCATATCCTACTTCTATGTCCCCTATTAACAATGGTGCAGTAGGAGTTGTGCGACTAGAATAAAGAGCCTGTTGCACCCCTTTGAGTTTTTCCTCGATCCTGTCAAACATTGTCTCCCATTGGGCTTCGCTTCACTACGAGATATCTTTTGAGGCATATGATACAGTGGAAATGATAAGGTCAATGTAATCCACTATGAGTACAGTGTGGAATGGAGGTTTATTGTCTTTAGACTTCTTTCACGATGAAGGTTTATTCAGGGAACCCTTTATTTTCTTGGATTTTTCTGTCTTTGTCAGGGGATATTTAGGCAGTTTTACTTCGCCCTGCTTTTTCTTGTCTTCTTCCCCTTCATCCTCTTCCTTGTCTACTTCGTCACCTCCTCCTCCATTAGGTGAATCTAGTATAGTTTCCTTTGATGTGTTTCTCAATTCCTATTCCTCTTCCTTCTTTTTCTTCCCGCTATTGCTGGGTGCATCATATTCTTCACGAGTGACCATAGGGCTTCTACTGAGGTCAGGGTCGGAGATTTCTACCTGGTCAAATGGTGCAAGGAACTATGTAGGCTATTCCTTCATTATTTCTTCCATATCCTCCTCTGTGAGTTTGTAATAGGACCGGAGCTCTTCTTTGTGTTCATCTCCACGTGCAGTGATATAGATGAATTGCATGTCTGTGCGAACCTTCACAAGTGGCTTGAAATTGTGCAGAGTGTTAGATGTCATGCAAGGGAAAGATTCAATGGACCTCTTTAGCTACAGATAATAGGTGTGAAACACCATGTTTGACTGTCATTTTTTTTCCATGTCGCTCGAATACCATAGCACAGTGAATTTCACATCTAGTGGTTCAAACGTCTCAATTTTAGGGAAGTTTGCTCCTTTCGACATCTCCTAAGCAATGAAACAAATGAGGATTAGTAGCCAACTAAAATGGAACTCGTAGCCCTGATTATGAGCTTCACGAAAGTCTTTCTCTAACTAGTTAATGAGGTATCTTGACCAGTTCATTTGCATCCCTTCAATGCATTTTATTGCGAGGTCAATGAAAAACCCTGTGACCTGTGTTGGCCTATTCTTCCTAATGAGCTTACCAGAGATCAACTGGAAAGATAGGAACACTGCGCCATTCTAGATGGAGGCTACCTTATATCCCCACTTCCCCTTCTCCACATATCCATATGTATATTTTATTTTCTATGCTAGGGTGTGATCTACAACCTTCCCTGGATAAAAGTCATGTGGGTTTGGTCCTTGCATGCTCAATCCGGTGATCCGGTGGATCAACATTGGATCTACTGTGATGTTCCTATCCAAACATAGGTAACTGCCATGGAAGCATGATAGTAGGAGTTTATTGCACGTGTTTAGACAAAGTGTGGTAACTTCATTACATTAAGAATGGCGGACCTCGCGATGTCCATAGTCCATGGTTGGGGGATTATTTTCGACTTCTTCCCCATTTTCTTGGTCAAATACTTGTGTGGTGTGAGAATTCCATAGTTGTTTTGATCTCCGAAGATGAATTCACTGATCTCTAGAATCACGATCCTCTCCAACTGTGGTCCTACAATGTGTATCCCCTTCGGGAGGTACACAGTTATTAATGTGTAGTCGAAGTCCCTAGGGACACTATCACAACTCACCGCGCCAGCCAGAGGTGGGATGTAGTCAGGTAGGATTGATGAGATGAGATTCACATTTTCCAAGTCATTACGATGCTTGGTTCATTTCTCTGTTGCAGTTTGAGATGGCCTAGATTGACATGAAGTTGATGGGGATGCTTGTACTCTTTTTGTCGACGAAGCTTGTGCTGCTACGGACATCACCTTCTCAGCCATGAGGTCTATCATAATATCTTCTACAGATTTATCTACTGCACTAAAGTCACCCAAAATAAATGCTTGAGATCTGATATCTTAGGTCGATGACTGAATAATAAAAGTATTAGATTATATGGAGAGGTATCAATAAGCATAGTGCGGTAATAGTCAACTCTTTGTGGGCTCAAATAATCACAATTGGAAAAAAATTCCAAGGTAAGACATTCGACTGGTTAAATAGATAACATCGTAATAGATTCTTCCAATGGGTAGGAATGCCTCAATCAATAAAATTCCATACATTCTGGCATGGTCTCAACGTTCCAATGGCGAACGTTCCATAAATAACTGTGTTTCTAACCATTCTGGAGTGTCGTTCCAATGGTCAGGATGCCTCTAACGGTCATATTTCTTCATGGTGGCGAAGTTCCAATCTGCGCTACTCTACTATTATGGCGAGGTTCAAGTTTTGCAAGCCTTCCTTCTACGAAGTCGTCTCTGGAACCTCTTGCAATTTTTCTATCTTTGCTTTATTCTTACTGAGCTTTCTAGATTTCTTTCCTATAATCTACGTCTCTGGATTCCTCTTTCCATTCTTGTTCTTATCTCCTCTTGGCATATTAAGTTCGTACTTTTGAGGGACTTTCATAGGGTTCAAGGGTAATACTTATTCTCTTACTATTTCTGGAGTATATTCTCTACTCTCTTGTATGGATAGGTTCTCTAAGCCTTCATGTGTTCTTTCAACTTCGACAACTAAGTCTCTAGTCCTCAGTTGCTTCAACTTGTCCTCTTGATCTTCTAGGAAGCGTGCTATTATCTTAGCCATGAAATCCCTTCATTCTTTCTTTTTTTGTTCTATAGCTTCCTCTTCTTTTCTCCTTCAGATTTGATCTCTCTCGATCCAAGTATTTCCTAACAAAAGGGCAAAGGGAGCTTTGTTCTCAGCAAACTTAATGATATCAAATTCGTCTTCTTTCGATGTTTCGTGAGAATTCATTGATACATGGGAAAGTCTTCCACATAGGGTTATCAAATTTATTTTAAACAATTCTATGCATCCGAATGAAGGAACGATAGCAGGCTTTCCTAAAATTTCCCAAGTACTTTATGTCATAATGTTCACCTGTGTTTCTGCATCCAATACACAGTCTATGTCGAAGTCTCCTATTCTTTATTCTATGCACTCTTTCTCTTTTAAAATCTCTGATAAACTCATTTCTCTATGATCATTAAGTGTTTCTTTGATTTGCAATAATATAGCCTCTGATTCTTTCTATTTTTTTAGCATATTCTTAGTCTCTTGTGTTGGATCATGTTGTCATTGATGCCAATGGTTTTTCATTGATGCCAATGGTTTGATTATTTGGGAGATTGTTGGATCATATGTAAATGGTTTGGTTTGATTGATGTCATTGATTGATGTCAAGTAAATGATTGATATGATGCCCTTTATGATAATGATATATGCCCAAGTGGAAACCAATCGATAAAGATGGATAATTGCTATGATGCATTGATGAAGATGGATCAATGAGTTGTCATTGATACATGATGCATAGTTGATATATATAATGCAATGGTGAATTGATGCAAATATGAATCATTATTGTCTTATCATGGTTAATAAGGTTCACAAATGGATGAACTCCAAAGTGGTCCCCTTATGGTGAAAGCCCTCATGGAAAGACGCTTTATGGAATGAGTTATCCTAGAAGAATGGTTGGAGGACCCATGATTGTATGTGGAATAATGAGATGAAGATCAATGAAGTTGTTGGTGAAACTATCCTATATGGATAGTGCTTTTCATGCCATTTCCGGTGGTATGTGGAATGTCACATAACTCCTCACGGTTTGAGAGTTATGGTCTTATGAAGTTGGAGGACCCCCATATGATGGCTTGAAGCCCCAAAAGGTCAAAGAGGTAAAAGTGCTTGAAAAGAAGAAATCATTTTTTAAATGATAAAGTAAAGTGACAAAATCAAGATGGATTATTTAAATGATAAAGTAAAGTGACAAAATCAAGAAGGAATATTTAAATGTTAAAGTATTGGAGAACTTTCTATTCATGGAAAGTGGTTAACCCTAAAATAAGGAAAATAGGTTAAGTGACCTAGAAACAGGTTAAGTAACCTAAAAATGGGTTAAGTGACCTAGAAGATGAAAGTATAAATAAGAATCTAGGATCTCTTGTAAAATGTACATTGGATAAGAATCCTTTTGTGGATGAATGGAGAGCTTCTTGGTAATATCTTTTGGAGTATTGATGGAGAGCTTCGTGTGAGAGAATCTTATTGGTGTGGATCTCTTGAGCATTATTGAAGATCTATTCTAAGGAAGAGAGCAAGGGGAGGATCTCATGGACACATCAAAGTTTCGACAATGTCATAGATGTTGACGGAAAAAGTCTCGGATTCACAGAAAACCCTATTTTCTGATGCCCACGCGGGTTGTCTATGTATAGGGTGCGTGTACACATGGGTTGACTATGTATAGGGTGAGTGTACACACAGGCTGACTATGTACAGGGAGCGTGGATTGAATAACCTCATGGAGATTTGTGTTTGAGATGGTGCCAAGCTCTTGGATGATAAGGCAGGTTCCAGATCTACATTCTATGGCCTCAGATCTATCACTAAGACACTGGTATGGTTACATTATTGTCTTGATATATGCTATTGTTTGATATGTTGTGAATGCTTAGGGAATTCTTGGTATGGATTCTATGATGTGGCTCGATTTGGTTGATTTGATGGATGGAATGAGAAGCACTCTTGTGATTATGTAGTGACATGATTGCTATGGTACACTAGTTTTTTTATAAATGATTGAGATAACATTCATATTGATTTGTTGTGGAGCATGAGAAAGATATTGGAGAGCTTGGATGTATTGTGACTGGTTGTGGGTCAGTTTGGACAGTAGAAGATAGAAGAGAAAGTGATTGCAGGTTGCAGAGGATCTAAGCATGTGAAGCAAATCAAAACCCTAAGTTCTCAAGAGCATAAGCTTGTTACATTATACACTGGTCATGTTCACACGTGGGCTGTAATGAGCCAGAGCACGTGCACACACGGGCTGCACTACTGACAGGTCGTGTACCTATTGACAGATTGATATCTGTTGAGGATTGTTGCCTCATCTCAGTTGGTGCTGAAGATGTAAGTTGAGTCTTGCATATAGAGTTGGTGCTCTTGTAGAGTTGTACTCTATTGAGTTGTTGCTGATAAACCCCAAGGATTGTAGTCCGTAATAAAAAGAAAAATGTACATACATATTATGTTCTTTGTGTTCATTGTGATGATGACTTGTTGATGATATATTGCTGATATATGTTGTTGATATGTTCTCACATCTAACTGGTTATAAATGACAACAATGGGTAATGAATAAATGTTGAATGCTAATTGATGAGTTTTGTGCAAGAGGGAAGTTTTTGAAAAAAGAGCCCCACACTCATTCACCCCCCCTCTAAGTGTGGTAGGTGTGTCCAACATCTTGACCTTCCTCATGGTCTTCTTGTCTCATGTTAATATTTTCAACTTTAGCAATCATTCTAGGGAAATCAAAAACTTCATGTTCAGTAGATTTACAACAAAGGAAAATAGGGCTTCTACTAGGACATTCCTTAGAAATATGTCCCAGTCTTCTACAATTATAACAAAGAGTCAATCCTCTATTTTTCTTAAACAATCCCCAAACCTTCTTGTACTACGCATTGGGATCACAGTGATGGAACTACAAAAAAATCTTTCCAGGATCCTGCATCCACTTGTTAGTCCAACAATTATTTATATGCATAGGGATAAGATATATTTCACTATTTCTATTAGATCTATTCATATCATATCTTATTTCTTCGAGTTGTGCCCTAGTTTTCAGACTAGGACTAAATTTATCAAACATACCTAGATCCATTCTTTTGAAGAAAAAATTTCCACTTATCTTACCTTTATCAGAGCACAAAGATTTAATATCTTACCTCTTTTATTTAGATAAGACTTATTTTCTTAGCACAGAGATTCACAAGTCAAGTAGAGTACTATGCACTACAACAAAAGATCTACGCACAAAGATTTCTCTTTTCCTGAGTTCCCAACAATCATAGTTTTAGGTCTCATCAATGGAACCATTTGTGGGCACAGGGGCAGACCCAGGGTTCAATGCTACAAAAATGCACCAACAAAACCCTAGCTACCAACCCTTTTGGCAACATCTGTGAAGCAGATGAAGTCTCACCTGAGGTAGAGGCAAAGGGGGTTGTAGGACTCAAGCGTCTACAACCTAGCTAGGACACAAATATGTGATCAAAATAATTAACAAAGCACTTAGCACTTAGCAGTTAACATTAATTATCATTTAACCCTTTATTCACATCGCAGGTAAAACCCTAATTATAGAACATCACAGTATTCAACAATATCTAACACACCCAAGAACTTAGCACATAGAAATAAAGCATATCTATAATTCATTCACATTACTAAAAAATAAGCTATTATCTGATTCATCTAACATACATAAAGATGACAACACTAAGAATAAATCACATCAATCGCACAAAGAAACCATAACATAGGATATATGTGGTTCACCCCCAGCGTGGGGCTACGTCCACCAACTCTTCGTCTTGTTTATTATCTTTTGTCAATCTCCTTACCTGCATAGATCCCCAAAACCAACTCCACATAGGATATAATATCTGCGTGCACCTCCCCAAATCCTCTTTCCTGAGTTAGGTCACAACACAAAGCTTTCTCACATAGTCTGCACATAAGATTCTTACAAGCACTTTCACTTAGCTCTGCAAGTCTTAACACATAGTATGCACAAAGCCTCTAGCTCCGCACTAAGACACAAAAATCCACCACTACTAATTTATTACATCACCTAGATATCTATTTATACATTTCAAATGGGGATTAAACATGGGTAAACCCATGGTCCAACATCCCATACCCGTTACATAAACCCTAATCCCAAAAATACCAAAAAAGGGGCCGAGATCCTGCAATCTCCGCTTCACCTGGAAGTTCATCTTTGACCAACCTATTGAAGTCCCAAAAATGGTCAAACGTGACCAAGGTTATCCAAAACTTGGTCGAGGGCCAATGTATAGTAATGTACAAAGCACACATGCAAGATATTTTGTGCATAGTACTTCTTGAGGTAAAGCCCATTTCGGGGTTCACCGAGAGATATTCCATCGTAGTCTACTAACTCGCAGGTGCCTCTGTGTAACACACATTTTATGATGTATGGAATGTGACACATGGGTTATAACTTTCTTGCCCCCAGTTTTTCATGATCTTGATCATAGACTAGGACTAGATCTCCTTCTATGAAAGTGTGAGGTTGGATGGATTTATCATATTTATTTTTCATGCATTTTTGATATGTCCCATTGATGAGAGAAGCATCACGATGGGTTTCATCCAACTTGGTCAGATATAAGAATCATTCCTATTCATCATAACTGTGGGGTAAGAGTTATAAGGTGATTTTCAATGAAGGAATCTCGCATTCGATTGGTAATACTGGTTCTATCCTGTATACTAATAGGAAGGGTGTAAATCTATTTGCGGTTTCAACTAACGTTTGATAAGTGCAGAGTTATGACAAGAGTTGCTAGTGCCAAGAGGTTTTGTTCACTCCAACCATGTGTTGAAGCATGGTATTCAGGGCTTATTTAATGGCTTCAACTTGTCCATTTTCCCTAGGATAGTAGGGGGATGAGTTTTCATGGAGAAAACCTAACTTGGTGCATAATTCACCCATCATTTGGTTTTGGAAATGTGATCCATGATCAGTTACAATACCTTGTGGTACACCAAATCGAGTGATGATGTGGTTAAACACAAAGTGTGTTGTAGTGCGGACATCGTTAAGGAATGTAGGCATAGCCTCAGCCGATTTAGTGAAGTAATCAATGACAATGATGATATAACCGTACCCCCAGCTGAGGTAGGCTTACATTGCATAAAATCGATGCCCCATTTTGAAAATGGGTTGACAATGACAATGGGATGAAGTGGATATGGGTGGGTATGTTCTTTCCTCTGAAATATCTGAAAGCGTGGGAATTTTTTAACTACCTCAATGAAATATTTGAATATAGAAGGCCAAAAATAAGTAGCACGTAGAATGTTTTTAGCTATATCCATCCTAGAAAGATGACCTCCACAAGGTTCAAGGTCACAACATTTTTAAACTTATTCATCCTCTTCATGGGTTATGCAATGTCGTAATACAATATCAATTTCGTGGTGGTACAAGGTGTCGTTAATGATAAGGTATCATTTTTAGTGGTGTCTGATGCAATGGCATTGATCACGTGATATGATAGGTTGAAAGCATTGGTTTTCGAGATAGAGAAGAATATCTCCATACCAAGGATGGGACATACTAGTAAGGAACATGGATTCATTGGGAAGGGAATCATTGGGATCAATATCCTCATCAGTATGGGGAATATCACAAATTAATTCTACAAAAACCAACGATTTTTTAACCTTGGATTTGGGAAACTCAAGATCGAATTCTTAGAGAATGACGATCCATTTGGAATATTTTCCCCCAAGTACTTGACGATTCAAGATGTGGTACATGGGGTTTGAGTATGTGATGATCATGGTAGTGCATAACAAAATGTGATGGAAAAATCTCTGGACGAAAATAAATGTTTCCAAAGACAACTTTTCAACATGTGAATATCAGAGTTCGGGACCTGATATGATTTTACTCAGATAGTAGATCACCTGTTTAGTGCCATGTTCATCCTCTTGTAGTAAAACCATAGAGATAATGAAATTGGAGGAATCCAAATAAAGGATATAATCTTTTGCATAATTCGGTGGATGCAAAAGAGGTTTGTTCATTAAAGCATGCTTAAGAGAATCAAATGAGCGTTGAGCAGTGGCATCCCAGATGAAAGTGGCATATTTCTGTAGCAATATCATGAATCCTTTAGTGATTTTGGTGTAAGTGCAAATGAAACAACGAAGAAATTTCTCCTTCCCTTGAAAAATTTGCAGTTGAGTGAGGTTTTTGGGAGGAGGTAAAGCAAGAATGGATTTGACTTTTAAGCGATCCACCCTAATACCATATTTGGAGACTATGAATCCGAGGAGTCTCCTTGATTCAACAATGAATATGGATTTATGGGGGTTCAAACGTATGTTGTAAAACCAAAATTGAATAAATATGGCTCATGGGTGACCAATGTGGTCTCGTCGATGAGATGAGTGAGCGGGTAACTCATCGAGGTAAGGTTCAACAATATGCTTGATATCATGGAATTCATACAAGATGGCTCATTGAAAAGTGGCTCCATCGTTTTTAAGACCAACAAGTAATTTCGGATAAGCGAAATTCCCCCAGGGGAAGATTAAGGTTGTTTTATGTTTATTAGACGGTAAAATGTAGATCTAGTTATATCCAAAAAATCCATCCATGAAAGAGAAAATGATACTTCTGGCATAATTATCGATAATTTGGTCGATAATGGGTGTAGGTGAATTGTCTTTGGGACAAGACTTATTAATATCCCGATAATAGACACAAACATGAATGGTCCCTTGTTTCTTGGTGACTGGGACGATGTTGGAAACACATTTAGTCAAAGGGACAGGGTAAATAAAACCAAATTTCAAAAGGTTTTCTACTTCTTCCATGATTACTGCAGTCTTCTTAGGATGGATCAGGTGAAGTTTTTGTCTCATAGGTTTAACTCCTGGGTAGGTTTTGATTTCATGCACAACGATTGATGGATCTATCCCTAGCAGATATGTTTCCCAAATTCCCCTCGGAGATAGTATCCTGAGTGAATATTGCATATTGGAGGGAGTCTATGATATCGCTAGGAAATATAGATGAAGTATCTTTATCTATGTCATTCAAACTAGGACAAAAGGATGAACGATGGTGGTTTTCATCCCATGGTGCCTCCTCGATACCAAGTATTTCCATAATAGATTCATCTGATGGAAAAACATGTAGGATGTAATCAAAAGTAGAGGATATGGAAACTAACCAAGATGGTAACGAGTAAGTCGTAGACGCCAATAGATGTTGGTCATCTGATGAAGGAGAGGATGACTAGATGGCACCTTATTCATCCTCTGTAGGACTAAGTGGCATGTTTTCACTTAGTGTATCGAATTCTAAAGGATTAGTCATGATCCAAGGATCAAATGATTGGAAGTATTGATGTGTGATAGTTGAGATCATGTTAACTATTGCAATGTGTTGCATAGTGGGAGGGAGAGGTGTAGGGAAGGTACCCATGAGTGAAGAGTCTTTCAAGATACCTAACCCAAGAATTTCATAAGTGATTTTTGAGTCTCCTAGAAAAGGAATGTTGTTGGTCATTTGAGTGCGAGCATCGAGGGTGTAGTAATCTAACTGATCGATGGTTACAATTTTACTTTGATGAGGGAATTAAATGCATTGAAAAACCATTGAAGCGACGATAGTCATAGCATAGAACCAAATTCTCCCTACCAACAAGTTGTAATCGAGGGGAGAATCGACTACTTCAACATCTACAAAAAACATTTTTCCTCCCAATTGAACGACTAAGGATTGTAATAATCCATGAGGTTGGAAACCTCTTCTATCAAATGCTCGTAACATGGTGGGATATTGATTGAGGACAAGTGATTTAAGGCCTTTATATAAATAGAAGAACATGAAACATGTGGATTCCCCCTCATCCAAGATCGTGCAATGAATATGTTGATTATGGAAAATGACATTGATATGGAAAGAGAGTTGGTGAGAGAGTCATGATTTAAAATTATCTAGGTTAAACATGATAGTTTGAGATGACTCGGGATATATAGCTCCAATGGCTACCAAGAGAGTCCTACGTTTTCTAGGGAAGCATTGTATAACTTTGAGAGATAATATAGCGCAAGGTTCTTGAGCCAAATCTTCAACGATGTTGTACTTTTGAGAAGCATGTGAGTGTGGATTAAAGGTCGACTTTAAATTGTTCTCTTGAGAGGGCGTAGAATATAGTCAAAGTTAGGTTTCTCAATATGGAGTGGCACATATGGAAGGGTAGTTGTAGTAGGCGGTGGATCTGGTGTAGTACTAGTAGTTACTTTCCCCTTATCAGGTTTACCTAGAGGTGTGTCATATGTCATAGTATGAGTGGTCAAATATATGCCATTAAACATATAAATGTGTGCGATCAATGAATCTTCCTCGTTAGGAGGATGGTTTTGGATACCTCCTATCAAGAGATTGGGAAACCAATGTCTATTGTTGTGGAAAAGGATGTGTCAATATAGTGGGTTGATAATTTCCTTTAAAAAGTTTGGCAACTTCGCCTCGATGAGGACAATCTCATGTATAGTGATATTCAACACAAATGATACATGGAAATTTCGGTTTTTGCTGGGGTTGTTTCTCAGTAGTAGGTGGTTTCATTTATGTTTTTTTCATTTTTCGGTTTGAGTATTAATTTTCTTGGGTTTAGTCTTAGTTTTCTTATTACCTTCTAAATGTCAGGAGAAGAAGATTGAACTGCATTCACCTTGGATATTTGAGTCGGAGGGGGAGTTTGATGAGAGTGAAGTTGATCTGGTAGTGAGGGAAATAACTAAATTATTGGTCATCCTATTCGACTATGCATGGGACTGGGTTTTGACATAAATGATAAGTCCATTTGTGTGAGTGGTAGAGGATGGTTTTGATGATCAAGCATTTGGAATCAATTCATACAAAGTACTGGATTGGGAATAAACCAAGTCCATATACTTGGCATGAGAAATGGATTCCTCTTCTGTAACAACACAACCCATGGCTACATCATGCATGATCGGAGGAAAAAGAGATTTGGTGAACCATTCAACCAACAATTGGTCAGGAATGGTTTCTTTGATCAACCGTTGTCCTCGTCTCCACTCATGAATATGATCAGAGATATGTATGGAGTTGGTTTGATGAAGGGAGGTGAAAATTTCCGTGTTGGTTTCATAGTGGATAGGTAATTGGAAGTGCATGAGGAAAGCCATGGAAAGTTAGTTAAAATATTGAAAGGTTTTGCGTTGTAATTCAATGTACCACTTAGATGTTGTACCTGTCAGTGTACACTTTAAAATACGTAACCAGATAGAGTCATCCATTCATGAATTTTATGAATACCATATATGAAAATTCATAACGTTGTTATTAGGTTCTTCACCAGGTTTACTGTCAAATTTTGTAATATCGGAAGGAAATTCAGCAGGAATAACTGGACAAAAGGGAGAATGTAATATGGGATCATTAGTTAATATCGACAGATCTTGTATATCTAGAGTAGCTAAGAAATATAGTCGTTTATTGACGTGTGGATGATACTGGTGTCGCATAGGGACACCAGTAGGGCTGTAAGCGGGTTGAGGTGGATAATTTTAGCCAACAATCCCTACCATATGTTGTTGTTATTGACCAACAAAGGTAGTCTTTATTTGTTGATGAATGTTCATAAAAGGAGAGGGGAAACCCATTTTCCCCTGGGGAGGATAACCAATGTAACCCGGTGGAGGATAGTTCACTTGAGGTGAGTAACTAGGTTTCCCTTAAGGAGGATAATTAGTTTTACCCCGAGGAGGGTAAGGATTTGTCCCTTCGGGAGGAAAATATGATTGAACTTGAGGACCCCAACTGGGATTTGGGACTCCCGGGAAAGGTTTTCCAGAATATAGTCTAGAAGGATTGGGATTTGGGATTTCTCCTTCCAGGTTAGGGTTTGATGGTCGTCCATGATGTGGTTTATGGAACTGAATTCCTTAGGGTGGTCCCCAAGATTGTGGGATGTTTCCAGTGAATGAAGGTTGACATTGTCCCCCTTCCATTGGTTGGTAATAAACTAGGGTATGACCGGTAAGGGGTTGTTTCCCCATAGTCATAATTTGCATGTTGGAAGATGGTTTCCCCCCAGTAGGGATTTTTCCCGTAGTTGGGTTGAGGTGTGTGGAAGGGTTTTTTATTATGGTATGTGAATATGTCCCAATAGGATTTTATGGAGTATACAAAGTCGTATATTGAAGAGGGATAGTAGGTGTAACTCTCAAGGTACTTTGCAACTAACTAGGTAAGAAGATTCATGTTTCGCTATGAACTTGGCCTGCGATGGTAGAAATATTGATTGTTGTTTCATCGGGACATATGATGGGATGACCTGACGGTCCTGCCTCTACATAGATGGTGGTAGAGGCATGTGGAGGGTCAAAAGGTGGTCAGCTAAAATTATTTTTTTCATAAAGGTCCCGTCCCGATGGAGTTCTCCATATAGAATGAACAAGAGTTTGATGTGGATCTACCATTTTAGCAGAATGGACATGGGTAGTGTATTCTTCATTAAAATTTGGTTGTATTGGTTCCATATATAATTGATTATATGGCCTTGATGGTAGGTGAGGGTAATCCTCTAATATAATGTTACCTAAGGAGTCCAGTCGAACAAGGAGTGGATCGAGAGGAACTGATAAAGATGGGTTGATAGGAATGGTGGAACTTTCTTTAACTGTAAATAAGGCTCTCTTAGGATTTGATAGAAAAGGAGTAGTAGTACTCCCAACATATGAATGGTTCTTAACCTCTTCATGGTAAGTGTGTTTAGGTGAGTTAGGAGGCAAGGGTTCATAGCCTTCTGAAGGAAACCCTTACATCCTACATGATCTACGAAGACCTTTATCGGCCACAGTGCCAATTTTTAATAGAAATTAAAGTAAGAAAACAACACTCGCTAAAAAATATAGAAAACCAACAAGAAAACAATGTCTTCTCTCAATGAATGTACTAGTTGGCGATGAAATCCAACATTACATGATCAAAGTGAGAAGGCAATAGGATATGAGTGGGTGGATCAGTTATGTTGGCAATATTCTTAACAGACTTACACCTTGGTCAAAATATTATGGCTACCAAGGATATCAACTCCCAGTCATCCTCTGGGTGGGTAGAGTCGACATTCGAGTCTGAATGTATGGGAAGGATATCAAGTTTGAAATTATTCAAGAGAACTAAGGACAGGTGGACCGATGAAATCAAGAGGACCCTAAATGGATTCATAATTCCCGAAGCACCGAGACCAAATGAAAATAGTTAAGCCTCAAGAAGAACCCCCAATATACAATCATACTACTATTAATGGTTAAGCCTCAGAGGGATAACCTCATTTTCTCTCACGAACAAGACCTCATGCATAACCCCTGTGTGAGAGGGGGATCCCATGTATGCTTATACAAAAATTGGACTTACTCTCCCTATCACAAGATTCTGAGTTTGTCTTGAATTCTTTGTACATTTATTCTCATATCCTATTCCAAAGCTCTTGTACTAGTCTAGTGTTGGTGTAAAGATATTAAAATAAAATTTTCTAGATTGATTTTATTTAGCGTTCATTTTCATGGTTGTTCGTTACACAAAGGTGAATGATAGTGAAACTGATAATGTTTGATACTCGAATCCAAAAATATGAAAATAATAAGATGCAAATTTATTATCAATGAACTTGTAGCTATGGGAAGGAGAAGAGTTTCTTTTCTTTCACTAACAAGCACTTAAGAATTGAAAATTTTATACAATTTCATTCTCAACAAGAATTCAAACAATTTTCCCAATTATAAAGAAAACCCTTCCAATATTCAAAACCATTGCATGCAAGTATCTCTTTGTTTGATTGCAAATGTAAATTGAATAATTTCTCTAATTATTCATGCTTTCACTAATAATGAAAAATGAATTCACTACTGTGATTTTAAAAGAGGAAGAAAAAGCACATAAACAAACACACTCTCAACAATCAATAAGAAACCAAAAAAAAAACAAATTATTCCCTCAAAGAAAAACACCAAAAAGAAAAAAAAATTGAATTAGTAGCCTTTCAGGATTGAGTAAGGGATCAAAGACAAAGTAAACAATACTAAGATCAATGAATTTCCTTATGAAAACCTCTAATCAATCAGATAATTGAAAAGGGTAGAAAACAGAAGCCAAATTTGAGAGAAACAATTGATTTTGCAATAAGGAAAGACAAAAAAAATCCAATCAATACTAAAAGAACGAAAATAAACAAGTTTTAATTCAAACAAGAGATAAGATCTGTTAGAATAAGATCTGATCTAGAGAGAAAGATCAAAGGACTATGCCCATCAGGAAATCAATCAACAATTTTTCAAAGCAAGAAAGATCAATGCTCTGGTAATCAAGGCACCAGAGTGCTACAATGCTCCCTAATACACTTTGGGGGAGCCCTGATCAAGCAATGAATGCTTTGACTTAAAATAGAGAGGGTACTAGTCCCGATGCAAGTTTTAGAAAAACCGAGAAAAATCAAAATATCAGGGAAATTCAATCAGAGAATCTGTAATACAACTTAGAAAAGATGCAAAGATGTAAGGATAGATTAAATTAGCAAGTGAGATATAAAGATAGACAAAATGCCAGGAAAAACCATGGAAAGAACCAAAAAAATGAAAGTTTGATCCCTAGTGGAGTCGCCAATTTCTGTTATGGAATAACTCCCTTGTGGAAAGGTGAATCTTCCCTTGGAGTACAGACCCCTCTACCAAGACAAAAAACTACCTTTGGACACTACCATTCCTATAGATTAATTATTCCCATCGAAAAAGAGATGACGGATAGTATGATGTACCTCACTTTTGAATTTTCTCCACACTCCTCCAATTTGTGAGTTCTGAACAATACTTGCAATGAATAATAAGAGACAACCAACTATCTCCTAGTCTAATGGATTATACAAAATCAATCAATCTATGAAGGATTAAAACAAGCATAGACAAGTACATGTAAACACATAATAGAAGGAAATAGGTCAAGTATATTGATGAGAACTTTAAAGAGACACTTACAATCTTCAGATGATGTTGCAGTAGCCTCCCCAAGTCCTCCTCATCCATCCCCTTTCTCGAAAGATCCACGATTAGAATAATAATGTTTTTTTTATTATTTCTCCTCCTTGTTCATGATGAGAATGCCTCCATTTATAGATTTTGAGAGGCTGAACCACCTTGGTTATATTTGGGATTAGTTGAGGATATGACTCCATCTATTGTCATATCTCCCTTAGATGCATACTGAGGGTTAGATTCAAGCCAAACCAACTCAATCCATCCATAGATGTCCTTAGAGAAAAAGGGGATTTCTTCTAATATTTCCTCATCCAATTCGATGCTCAATTACAATGGGTAACAAAGCTCTACAATGCTCATTTATATATAGATAAAGAGTGCTAGCACTCCCTACATATGATCAGGGGAGCGTCAATCTTCCAAAAGTTTCTAAGATGACCAATTTCCATAGAAGAACACTTTGTTTCGAGTGTCAAATCACATGGCTTCTTCTTCTAACATGCTTTAGGGGTTGTATCAAGTTTTTTCATGGTTTTGTTCAGGATGCAACACTTACGTGATGAGAATGTCACACTTGTGACAAAAGTGATACACTTACAACACTTACAAAAATGAGAATGTGACATTATCGAAGTGAGGAATTTTGATGTGTAATGCTACCAAGTCGTATTACCCATTGACTACCAATTGGCCTTTATTTGGTCTTCAGTTAGTTACCACACACCCGCCTATCAACCTATTGTCAGTTGATATCTTTGACTTTTTGTCGATGTATTTACCATGTCAAGCAACCTCGACCTTCGAATTCGAATTTAGTTGGTCAACTAACCTCAACCTTTGAATTTTTTTTGATCCACCTCGACTTCATCTTTACCTAGTCAAACTGCCTTAACCTTCAACTTTCACTGTCAATCAATCCACCTTGAATTTAACTCCAAAGAATTTAACAACCCAAAAATTGGATTCACCCATTGGAAAAATGAACTTGGTAAGAGTGTCGATAGCATGGATTTTTAGGAATATGGGAGAGGTTGAAAAAATAAGACACGAAAGGGGGAAGTGGGGAACACAACCACATTTTCTCACAAAAGGGAATTTAAATTTAGATTTTATTTCTACATGATTGTATATCCTTTCAATATGGGTTATAATTCCATAGTTCCCTCTAGTTCTACGGTCTAAAGAAATGTTTTTGGAAATAGGTAATTCCCTTGGAATATTTTACAAAGATGATATTTCTTATCATGATTTGGGTATGGACCATATATTGGTATGTCGAGATATTAGTAAGGGCCTGGTAGAGAATATGTAAATACGAAGACGTTCTAATTTTTCCACCTGACCTTAGACTGTGAAGGTATTCCATTCAACTGTGTCTGATGAAACAATTATGAAAAATTAGTAGTTAAATACCCCTATCCAAGTTACAAAAATATGTGGGCTCAGAAGAAGCATATGAGAGGGATGGAGGAATATTGATAGGAAACAATAAAAAATTATATTTGAAGGAGAATTTAGGCGATAATGTAGCAACCAGTTGTTCTCAAAATGTACCTTTGGAAGATGAGAAACAACTCTTAGATATATGATAGAATAAGGAATTGAGTATGGAAGTAACTAGTGACAAAGGATTTCTTGGCTCAATTGTGTAAGTCCTTAAATTCTTCTTCCTCGACTAAAATAAAATCCTTTGAATTTTTTTTTTGGGG
>ML809792.1:63340-76476 GCA_009831015.1 Picea engelmannii | reverse complement strand
GATCATGACCCTTCAAGAATAACTTTTAACCTCCTACCCAAACCTATAACCCTTTTTCTCAGGCAAACACGGGAAGAATCAACTAACCTTTTTATCGACGGTTGAAGTAGATCCTCCGTTGAGATTTTATCTCCTTGTTGTTGTTTCTCCTTCCACAAAGATTCCTGCAATCAAGACAAAACTACGCATGCATGCTACTGATCTACTAGAGGGTTAGAGATAAAACATAAATCAAATAACATAGATGAGACTCATGTATTTGGGATGGGAAAAGAATCTTTTTATTAGTCTCAATACGAACCAACTTACAATGATTTCTGAGACCGGCCACCGTTCCTCGATCCTGATCCTGGGCTCCTCCTCTTCTTTTGTCCTCCAACTGATGTTGCATGAATTTATCCTAAAGCTTGAGGTAAGGCTAAGGGGTTGGGACAAAACGGACTTGGAAATTTGGCAGAGTTTCTTTGCTATGATTTTCCCCTCTTTGAATAGTACCCCTACCCCTCCTTTTATAGGCTGGAAGGAGCTAGGGTTTTTGGCGAACTCTCGGCCATGCATGGTTGGGAGTTCCAGTTAACTGACAAAAAGCTCTTCGTCCCGGCGGAAACTTTCCTTATTTTTTGCTTTGTTAGGTAAACGCGGGCTGTAGTGGGCTAGCCCGCGGTCACCCGCGTGCAGTAGAAGGTCTGTAAGCGTCCCAACGCACCCAGTGCTAGGTTAGGGCACGGGTTGCTTGATTTAGGAGGTTTTTGAAGAGTATGTTCAGCATGACTTTGATAAGGAAAGGCAATGAGTAGGCCTGATGCCAGGTAAGCAGGGATAGTGCAATTTAGGGTTATAACAGATGCCCTCTAATGTGTGAGGTCAGAAGAGCATCTGATGGCCGAAATACATTACCAATTCTTTACCAATCTGTACTGATATGCTGAATGAGTGAGCCCAGGAATCAGGAATCGGGAAGTGTCGTCTGCAAAAAATGTCAAATGTTTCACCGAGGCGGGCATACCCATGCTCGGGATAAATCAGAACCATGGCTACCAATCAAATACACTGTAGATCCATGTCAAATAACTATAAAGAGTAGCCGCGAACAATACACACCGGAGCTACATCTCGTAATCAGAAAGATATACATAGAAAGTATCCATCTCTCAGAAGCTGATTCGGCCTGATGGATGTACTTCAGAGCTCGAGCAACAACTTCAAAGTCTTCTAAAATCGGGTAGGAGTGTACTATGAGTGTACAACTTCACTACCCAGAGGTCTTCGACGGCTCGTCGGTTAGGAACTTGATAATCTTGATGATCGGACTAAAGGCTTCATTGATTTTGAACAAAGACTTGATTGGACGTTCAGGATGGTCGGGTATGCGGACAAGAGACATATTGCAGAGTGGCCGACTCAGGTTAAGTAATCAAACTTCCCTTGGACAATCGCACGATAAGTGATAAGACTCAGGCAACATATCTGTTAATCATAAGTCTACGAAGCAGGAGACAACGCAAACTCTCCATATGTTTGGAAGAGTAACCAAACGGTGGAGGACACAACTCAGTATAGAGAGAAAAGCTTCCTAAGGTCATACTACATCCCAAAGTCTGATGAATCAAACGGACAGATGTGCTTTATCCAAGGGCGACTCATAATGCTTCCAATAAAGAAAATACTTTTCCCATCCTCTTTTTGGGGTATATTTGATTTTTTTGTTCTTTTTTATTATTTGGAAAGAATAAAAGAGTATTACGTTACGGCGGAGGAACGAGAATAGCAAACATACAAGCTCAAGGCACAAGGACAAGACTGATGTTCTAGGAAATAATACTCGGGAAAATCCTCCAGTGGCCAAAGGTGTTAAGACGCAAAAACAAACTGTTACTCGGCTGATGGGTAAAGGATGCAAATGCGGTTGATAGAACACTCAATGGTAATGTCCTTCGATGTAAGTTTAACGAGCCCAGAGAAGGGAAGCTCGGTGTTTTTTAATATTTAGAGAGTCTAAAAAAACATAAAATGGAACTCCGTTGGGGTACCTTTTTCGTCAATAGTCTAGTCAGTTCGAAAAAGGGGTAAACTAGTACCGACTAGACGTCAATTCAAAACCATTTTAACGAGTGTGATAAGGACAAGATCACTCGGCGATTTTTTCAATTTTAAGGAGTCTGAAAAAAACTTAACTATGGACTCCGTCAGGAATGTTCTTCTGGACCGTTTAACGAGTGTGAAAGAATACGGTCACTCGACAATCTTTTCAATTTTAGGGAGTCTGAAAAGAGCTTAACTATGGACTCCGGGGGGGTTTCTTTTTCGTAAATTTAGTCCCTCAGGCCCGAAAAAGGAATAAAATTATACCTGAGGATACTCTTCTAAAGAATGGAAATTCAATAGAGCGCTCATTTGTTCGTACAGTTGACCGTCCGGACCGGAAAAGGGGTAAACTACCGCCGGACAGACGTGACTTCAAATTTCAGTTTAACGAGCATGAAGGGTCACAAGATCGCTCGGAAATCTTTTCATGTTTAGAGGGTCTGAAAAGGGATTAAAAGGAGACCCGTTATGTTTTGGGAGTCCGGAGGGTAAGACAAAGAGTGAAAAAGACCCATGCAAATGAGGCTTGAAAACTCATCTTTAGGAAAGACTATATGGACTCCCGAGCCTACTATGTTGTGAGAAACAACATGGACACCATAATGCAACCAGGAACTACCTAGGGCATCCATGTTTTGGTAAGCTCTACCATCCAGTTGCGACACTGGTAGAGTAGAAATGACGGTTCCGTGTCACAACCAGATGGGGTCGATCCTATATTGTAAAAAAAATAAAAAAAAATAAAAAAAATTAAAAAAAAATGCAACGAGATGCAATGGTGGGGATGAAATCCTACTCTATATGCTCTGGTTGATTTTTGAAAAAAAAAATTATGGACCGCCCTTATGTGTATTTTTTTTATTTTCTGAAACTCAATGAAAAGTGTCCTAATACCTGATCAAATCCCTTCCATATAACTCCGGAACCACCCAAAATGGTCTTTGGTATAAAGAAACTGATAAAAGGGGCCAAAAGGGTGACAAAAAGAGGCCAAAAAGTCTATAAATAGAAGTTGGCAGCTCATTATCACCATTGTTGATTTGGAAATTGACTTTGGAGCCAAAAGACCCCCTTTGCGAGATATCGCGATTCCGGGAGCTACAGTGGATCAAACGAACTTTTGCTCGGACCAAGTAAGTACAAACTCCCCCATCTTGCAATTCAATCCTTCCTTTATAGTTTTTAGGTTGTTTTTGGGGGTGGTCGTCGCCCTTTTAGAGGCCGGCCCTAGCCAAACGCGGGCTGTCCAGAGACAGCCCATGGGTACCCGCACGCTGGGCTTAAGCAGCGCGCGGGTACCCACGACTGTCGCCTCGACAGCCCGCGGGCTACCCCCCGCGCAACCAAAAATTGGCATGCAAGTGTTAACCTCCCCTTTTTTTTTCTTTTTGATTGTTGCAGGATGTATGTGCATTGGAGAGAGAGGGATCATGAGGCTTCCAATGAGGCAGCAGCTGCAGATCCGAATGTGATGTCCGCGCTGACGCAGTGTGGCTTGGTGAAGCTTTTTCTATGTCTGTTCATGCGCACACAACCAAGGCTGTTGAATGTCCTGGTTGACTACTGGCACCCTGATGCTAAGGCATTTATGATAGAGAGGAAATCCTTGGTGCCCACCACCGAGGATATCTATTTTTTGACGGGCCTCTCGAGGAGAGGGGAACCCGTTAACTTTCAAACTTTTCCTGCGGGGCCGAGCAAAGTCTCGGAGTTGATAGCGGAATACTGTGTGGCTGGGACCAACCAGGCGACCTCTTCGGTACCAATTGGTAGTATCATCAGCCCTGTTCTTCAGACTATCCTATCATTGATTGGGCGGATTACCGTCTCTGCAACCGTACATCAGGCGTCGCGTGCACAGATGAACTATGCAGTCCAGTGCATGAATGCACAAATATATGACTGGAGTACCACACTGCTGGAGAACATGAAGAGGCAATTGACAGATTGTCATCAGCATAGACACAGGAACTTCGGGTTCAGGACTATCTTATGGTCCTTTTTCTTTGAGAGAGTTCCATGCTTCAGTCCTCGGATGACGGTACGAGGACATCTGGCGACTTTCTCGGCAGTGTGCAGATGGGCAGCGTTGCTGCCGCGACAGGGTGGTGGGAGGACCACCGAGGCCTTCAATGATGATTTCTTTGCATGGCTGACGCGATAGATTCTGGCGATCGAGGATTACCCATATGCCGGGATTGACTTTTCCAGAGACCCTGCGATACCAGTTCCTCCTGGTGAGGAGCGAGGGGAGATGGGTAAGTCTCCACCTGTACTGTTTTTTTTTTGTTTGCATATGTAATTTTTATGTCTTTTTAGATATATATCATATTTTTTGGATAACAGAGTTTCTGATGGGTGAAATTTGTGTTGCTTGTAGATGTGGGACCTATGCGGCCTGTCGATTTTGCGCGGAACAGGCGCTGCCCATGGCCAGAGACCGCAGCTGCCGCTGCCAGGGGAGTAGCAGTAGCAGGGAACCCTCTAGCCAGAGAGGCTGAGAGGTATCTTAGGCGGGTTGAGCGGAACTTCACTGAGCTCACCCGCACAGTGCCCATGGTTGAGATAGAGGACTTGCCGCCCTCCATGCAGACTCATTTGGTGGGGTTACCTCGGACATGGGTCCGATTGTTTAGGTGTTTGGGCCGGGCAGTACATGAGTATAACAGGGCCCACAGGCCCTGAGCCGACTTGTACACTTTTTATGTGCCTCGAGCACTTATATGTATTATATTTTTTGAGGGCATAAGCCCCAGTGACTCATTATGGTTCCCATTTTTTGAGGCGCTTGCGCCCATCTATGTACTCTGCGGATTTTTATGATGTATATATATGGTTTTTATTTCTTTTATGTGTCTTTATGGATTATGTGTACAAAAATGTGTTTACATGTGTTTGATCATGATCTTCTTTATGTGTGAGCAAGATGCCAATCTAAAATGTGATTAGCTAGAGTATCTGTGATTTGATTTAGACTCCTAGGAACATGAAAATATGTAATATAATCAAAGTTGTGTTCCAAGAGGCGTACCCTAAGGAATCTTCGGTGTAGAGTAGGATCGTGCACACGGTATATTCTGTTTAGCTACGACACGACCAGTTGAGCGTCTATATAGACCCGGAGACGAGAGATACCCAATGTCAAAGCGTCACGAAGCAACTCGATAACTGCGCTATACTCAGCAACATTGTTTGTGGTGTCACCTAAGCATATTCCCCCGGAAGATAACAACTGACCCTGTGGCATAAAGATTACCCAAGCTGCGGAGGCAAGCCTCCGCGTGTGTCTACTAGCACCGTCCACATACCCAATGAACACCTCGGACTCACTTGAAATCTGCCATAGTGACGAAAGATAACATTAATGACACGTCCATGACATGTTTTTCCAAAGAAACTAAAGAAAGTAATAGCACAAGGACTATACATATGTTACAAAAAGTTACCCACAGTGATGAAGCTATGAGTAATACTTCTTGAGGTAGAGCCCATTTCTAGGCTCTGCCAAAGCATTCCCTTCAAAATAGACCAGACGATAAGCGCCCTTCTTTAGCACCTCCTTAATAATGAAGGGTCCGAACCACATGGGTTTAAACTTTCCTGCCCCCAGGGGGTCCTTATCTTGGTCGTAAACCAGGACAAGGTCGCCCTCAGAGAAAACCGGAGGACGAACGGACCTATCATATTGACACTTAACTCTATTCTTATGAGCTTCATTGGCCAGAGCCGCATCGCGACGCTGTTCATCAAGCTTCTCTAGGTGTACTAACCATTCGTCAAGTGGAGAAGTGTCTGGCAACAACTGTACTTCCAACTTTAGAGATGGAATTTGACATTCAATGGGCAAGACTGCCTCCAGCCCGTAAACGAGTTGGAAAGGTGAGAAACCGGTTGCAGTCTTAACTGATGCTCGGTAAGCCCATAATGCCGAGTATAACATCAAATGCCAATTGGATTTTGCTGAGTTGATGGTTCGTTGTAGCATTGTCTTCAGCATTTTGTTAATAGCTTCCACCTGCCCATTGGCTTGGGGATAATAGGGTGATGAGTGTTCCTGTCGTAACCCAAGATTTGACGTTAACTTGGTCATCATTTGGTTCTGAAAGTGACTGCCATGGTCAGTGACAATCTCTCTCGGGATGCCGAACCGTGCTATAATCTGGTTAAATAAGGAGAGAGATGCCGTCTCTCCATCATATTTGAACGTCGACATGGCTTCGACCCACTTAGTGAAGTAGTCGACAGCCACAATGATATAGCGGTGCCCCCTTGCTGACGGGGGGTTGCATGTAGTGTAATCAATCCCCCAATTGGTGAAGGGACCGACGGTGATAACAGGAAACATCGGAGCTGGATGTGCCCTCATCTTCCGTGAGAATATTTGGCACGGATGGCACTTCTTGACCGACTCAATACAGTCTTTGATAAGCGTGGGCCAGAAGTAACCTGCTCGTAAGATTTTTTGGGCTGTTGCCAACCCGGACAAGTGACCGCCAGAAGCTCTTGTATGAAAATCGTTGAGCACTATGACGACCTCCTCATGAGTGAGACATCGATGCAAGATACAATCTACACCTCTCTGATACAAAGTATCATTGAGTATAAGATAGTTCTTGGCCTGATGGAGGATCCGCCAGTGCTCATCACGAGAAGTAGAGGTAGGACACTTCAAAGTCTGGAGATAGATCAGTATATCTCTGTACCAGGGGTCAGATGATTCGATCAAAAACATATCCCCCGGATAGGCGATTCCTCAGGCTCAACGTCACCTGACTCAACCGTAAGTTCCGAGATAAGTTCTGCGAAGACCAGTGACTTTTTGGACTTCGCTGAAACGAAGTCTAAGTCAAATTCTTGGAGGATTACCATCCATCTACTAATTTTTCCGCCGATAACACGTCGTGTCAACATGTACTGAAATGGATTCACGACGGCTACGACGGTGGTCTTACGAAATAGAACATAGTGACGGAACCATTGAACAGCATGAACTGCTGCAAACGCAAGTTTTTCAAGATGTGTATAGTTAAGTTCCAGTCCTACGAGGCCTCGGCTCAGGTAATCGATCACGTATTCAGAAAACGAATCATCTTCTTGAACTAAAACCATGCCTATGGATGACTCTGTGGCAGCCAGATATAAGAGGAAATCCTTGTTATAATTTGGTGGTCGTAGCAGAGGTGCAGTTATAAGGGCGTGTTTCAATGCGTTGAAAGAACGTTGTGCGGCTTCGTCCCAGAGAAAAGGAACGTCTTTCTTCAGTAAACGCATGAAGCCCTTGGTAATTTCGGCATAGTTGGTGATGAAGCGTCGTAAGAAGTTTGCCTTGCCTTGAAGACTTTGAAGTTGTAAAATTGTGCGTGGGGGGGGCAACTGGACTATTGCCTCTACCTTAAGAGGATCAACCATGATCCCCGTTGTTGAAACTATGAAACCTAATAAACATCCTGACGTGACGCAAAAACTACACTTGTTGGGATTTAAGCGAATCCAGAAGTAGCGACAACGTTCAAAGATTAGTCGGAGGTGCATTGGATGATCCTTTCGCTTGCGAGAGCGTGATGCTAAGTCATCTAGATAAGCCTCGACTATATGTTTGAGGTCATGAAACGCAAAAGACATGGCCCGCTAGAAAGTATCTCCAGCGTTCTTGAGACCAAAAGGCATTTTTCGATAAGCGAACATACCCCACAGACAAATGAATGTCGTTTTGTGTTGGTCCTCGGCTTTGATTTGGATTTGGTTATAACCCGAGAAACCATCCATGAATGAAAAATCTTCACAACCAGCGCACTCATCAATAATCTGGTCGATGAATGGGGTTAGATAATTATCTTTCGGACATTCCTTATTCAAATCATGGAAATCGGTACAGACACGAATTGTGCCTTGGTTTTTATCGACTGGCACGGGATTTGACACCCATTCAGTCAAGTGGATAGGGTATATGAACCCGACCTTAAGCAATTTCTCAAATTCAGCTTTGATAGCTGCTGCCTTCCTTGGATTAACTGGACGAAGTTTCTGTCGAACAGGTTTTGCGTCCGGATACGTAATGATCTCATGTTCAACTATTTTTGGATCGATGCTTGGCATTTCCTCATAAGACCAGGCGAAAACATTGCGGAATTCTTTGAAAAGATCCGTGTAAATCTGAATCTCTTTGGGGGAGCAATCTGCTCCGAAGAAGACATTCTCCATGACGCCGAGGGTTCGGGAGATATTAATAGGTATCGTTGCAGCGATTGTCTCCATATTTCCCTCAGCGTAAATATCATGTGTGGCCAAGAGGGTAATGGGACAAGGCTGATCTCCCGTCATGGTGATAGTGAATTCTCCTGCCTCGATTCGGTGTAACTCCGGGAGGAAGTATGATCTGTGATGAAGATCTTCCCAGGGTTTGTCCGGACCAGTCATTGCTTCGATTATATCTTCATCGGAAGGCAATACTAAGTCTAACGAATCGGTGTTGACAAGAGAATCCTGAGCCCAGATAGGCTCAAGGAGTGGATCCAACTCTGGTGCTGGAATCGGATCAGGAGTAGCTGAAGTTTGCTGAACCAAAGAGTACGCTACTTCAGTGACCGACAAGGGCGTAGACATGCCCACATGCCCTGTCGCATCCATCGTGTCTGATGGGGAAGGAAGAGTCCACAAATCCTGAAAGTAAGTCGTGCGGAACGACGAAACATGGAAAATCTCAGCCTTGTGGTGAGTCGATATAAACTTGACATCGCCTTGAGGAGGTGGGTAATCAAAAGTCCCCATCAAAGATGGACACAACCCAACTCCTATGTTAACGACACCGGCTTGAGGATTATCTACCATGGGAACCGTGGATGCCCCCAAGGCAGGGTCAGGTCGAGAGAAGGACAACTGATCAATAGTCACTATCCGGCCTTCATGTGGAAACAATAGGACTCGGAATATTGTAGCGACTACCGCTTGCATTGCATAGGTCCAACTCCGACCTAACAATATATTATAGTCGATGGGGGCATCAACTACCTCTACTTCGACGCACACAGTCTTTCTGCCTAACTGCACAGGGAAAGAAGGAATGATGCCATGCGGTTGGAAAGAATGACCATTGAACGCAGTGAGGAGAGTAGGTGACGGAGACAACTCAGGTTGACCAATGGCTTTCCAGCATGCTAATGACATAACGCAAGTCGAATCGCCCTCGTCTACCACCGTGCGGAAGATATTTCGTGTAAAAGTTTTCGTGGGGTGAGCCACTACTATCTGAAACGCGACATGGTAAGGAAAACGAGGTTTCAAGTTAGTCATATCTAACATGATTGTTCCCGGGTTACAGGTCTCAGTAGAGCCTAAGGCAGTCAACAAGGCTTTCCTCTGAGCTGGGAAACTTTGGAGGACCTCCAAAGCGGACATAGCGCAAGGGGTTTGTGATAAATCTTCCACCACAGAGTAGTTCTGGGTGGCCCTTGCATTTGGATTATGAGAAGCCCTCTTAAACGCACCTTTTGGGATGCGCATCATTGTTTCACCCAACGTCTTCTCAATCTGTAGAGGAAGAGATGGGATCTCGACTTCTTTGCCCTTCTCAGGAGCACTTGGTTTGCTATAATCGTGAGCTATAGTTGCTATGAAAGCATCACTTTTCATCATATATACGTTCGTGGAAGATGAGTCGTTTAGGGGAGGGCAGTTTTCGTGGCTGCCCCCCTCTATACTTGCAGAGGCTTGAGTTAAATTATGCCCATGCTGAAAGGGATTAGTCAACACAACTTGTTGTTGCTGCGTGACAAACTTCTGGGCTTCTGCAAGTCGAGGGAATAAATGGGTTGGGTGGTCTTCCGCACAAAGGTTGCACAAATACCTCGCCTTCCATTTTTCAGTAGTGCCCTCGCCATCATTATCAGTTTGTTTCTTATCCCCCTTACTCTTCTTGCATTGTTTTTTCTTTCCCTCAGGCTGTTGGTTGGCCTTAGGGTTAGTCGTCTGTATAGAGTGTACTTCCGACGTTTGAGTAGGGGGAGAAGCCAAAGCAGTAGTCTGGCTGGCCGCTGAGTGTTGTATAGATAACTGCTGCAATTGTTTTGACAATTGCTCAGTGGGCTTGGTTTGTGCCGAACCAACAATACCATCGGCATGTGGTCTGGCTCTCTGTCTGGTTTTTTCTAGTATTGACCGTGGTGCATCCGGCAGGATGTTGTACAGTAAACCAGACTGAGAATAGATAAGCTCAAACTGTTGAGCCCTCATGATAGCTTATTCTTCAGAGAACACCCCTGAAGTTGCGATGTCTTTGGATAACTGCGGAACTAAAGACTTAAGGAACCACTCTAGCAAGAATGCTGGTGGGACGGGTACCTTGATAAGACTCTTTCGGCGTCACCATTCTCGAATATGATCCGAGATATGGTCCGCTGACGTCTGCTCGAAATTGGCTAGCAACTCTGTGCCGACGTCGTATCTCACAGGTAACTGGAAATGGTTAAGGAAGGCCATCGCCAGTTTTCCAAAAGAGGAACATCGTGAACGATCAAGCTCTATGTACCATTTCATGGCACTCCCTATAAGAGTGCGTTGAAACAATCGCAACTAGACGGAGTCATCTCTCAGTGAGTTAGATGAGCACCACAAGTGGAAAGTGGTCACGTGATCACCTGGATCTTCGTTAGGTTTAGCCTTGAACTTTGGGATGTCCGAGGGCAACTTCGTTGGCATAGGAGGCCAACGCGGATCATGACAGATAGGATCATTCAACAACCATGTCAAATCTGGAAAGTGTAATGTTGCCAAGAATGGTAGTTTAGGTTGTTGCTGATAGCTGGGATAAAAGGGTCCTGGAGTTTGACTGGCACCAGGTTGCCAGGAAAAGTTTGGCTGTTGGCCCGGGTTCTGGTAGAAACCATGGCCTGGACCAGCGTAAGGGTTTTGCATTTGAGGAGACATCATTGGTTGATTCCCCATGAAGGACATAGGATGTTGGGCATTCATCGTGTTTGATGGACTTTGGGAAGGATTACTCCATGCCGGTCCTGTTGGGAGAGGCATAGTAGTTTGTCCGGGGTTCCATTGACTGTGGAAAGAATTACCCCAGAACGGCATTCCAGCGATGGGAACGGATCCTTGTCCTGAGTTCCAAGGTCCTGGTATATGTGCCCCCAGCGCAGGAATAGTACCCTGTGCCGAATTAGACTGTCCAAAAATGGGAGTGCCCCCAGATGGGAAAGCAGTGGGTGTGAGCGTGTTGTTACCAAACGTCCCATTCCAAACAAACGGTGATGAACCTACCGGAAAAGTTTGCGCAGGTTGTCCTTGACTCTCGGCTCCAAGTGAACTTGTGTGTGCGGGCTGCCCGGCGGTCTGCTAATGCGAACCACCGAGCGACGGGGACGAAGGAGGAATATGACCTCCAGCGTGAGGAAAAGCATTGAATGGGACATGAATGCCCCCAATTTGACCTTGCAGAGGAGCGTTAGAGCTCCCTGCCCCCAGACCCAAAGTCTGTAGAGTGGAGTGAGTGAGTACTGGACTTGTTCCTAAACTAGGCATACCATATGAGAACGGAGCGCCTGTCGCACTAGAGGTGAATGGATTGGTGGCCGCCACGATAGATGGGGTCGGTCCACTTTGCGACGAAGTTGCGTCCGGGGCCATGGTGGTCCTGACCGACGACGGCAAGTTAGGAGATGCTTCTCTTGTGGTAGCAACAACGACGGGGATGGAAGAAGTCCCAACTGAAGTGATTTGTTCCATAACTGGGTTAAGCACTGATAGGCGTTCATACAATTGAATTGGCACAATCACGTCCGGCCAAGTATCATTGTCTGGGGTTTCAAATATGTGAATATTGGTTGTTGATTCCTCCGGGGGTTGTTCGGGATTGAAAGCCCCGGTTGCTTCGAAAGACCCTTGATGGTCTAGCTTCCGCCTCAGTGGTGGCGGGGGTGGCTTTAGGATAACCAGCGGCAGGCCCAAAAGCCTTCGTGACCGGTGGAGCTCTGAATCCTCCACTATGTGAGAAGATTCTCGACACGCTAAGGTATTCTACATGAACAAACAGTAACACGCACTAAAAGAAAAGCCCCTAGAAGATAAATCAAGCAAGCACTATATTAGTAGGAAGAACAGTTACAACAACCAACACTAGAGTACCTTACCGGTGCAAGTGAAACTCGAATATGGAAGCACCCTCCAGGTCTACTCTGCAAAGAGTTGGTCCGATGTCCATCCTAGGTACCATGGTATACCCCCGCAGTCACCTGTGTATGTCCCTAGAAAAGATTGGCAACTGGTTTTCCAGCATGTGAACAACTATCAGGCGGGTATAGTCGGCAGTCGGGTAGACCACAATGAGCAGGGTATCAAGCCCGAAACCTATCAAGGGTATCGAGAGAAAGTGTTCCAGAAGACGACTGAGGACCTCGAACGGATTCAAGACCCATGAAGCTCCGTGGCAAATGATAACGACGGAATCCCTTAACAGATCCTCTATATGTGTTCTCCACAACGCTCGGTCCAGCTTTGGAGGGGTTATCTCTGCTACCTTTCCTTACGCGACCTCGTGTTTATCCCCTGTGTTAGAGGGGGGTCCTGAATAACTTTCCGTAACTGGACTTCTACACTCCCTATTGACAGACTCCAATGTTTGGTTTGGGTGGCCTTGGAGGATTTACTCTCCAACCTATTCCAAGGCCCTATTCTTAAGCTAGTGGATGCACCCTACAAACAAAAAAGTCTACTTGATTTTATTTAGCGTTGCTTTTTAACGGGATTTTTTAAAGTCACAAGGTGCGAAAGTGAAACCGATGGTGTGTAAAAAGACTCAAAGCAAAATGCACAGAAATGCTTGGAAACAAACTTTTTTTTCTAAAATGCAAAACTAGCAACTTTTCAATGAAAGACTTATTTTCTTTTTCAAATTTACTAAGATTTCATGCAGTAAATACGAAGGACTTTCACTCAGATCTGTGAGCTACTTATACTTGACATGAACTGCAAAAACTTATGCAAAAAGACTTCTTTCCTAGCTACTGATGCAACAACACAATCTTCAAACCAAGAATAAAATGAAACAA